>VZTZ01025952.1:353089-391907 GCA_013400955.1 Drymodes brunneopygia | reverse complement strand
AAAAAAAAAAAGAGGAGTAAGTAAGAAACACCTACCGGGAGAAGAGTGTCACCCCCTCCACTTTTGTATATTTTGCCTACTGAGCTGTCTTTGAGATTAGCTGCCTGTTCTGAAAATGATATCTCCAAATTGATGTCAGTGTCTGAAGATGGCATTTCTTCAAGCAGGCTCTTCTGCTCATCTGTTTCAAGACTGAACTTTGGACCTGAAAACACCATAAAAAAAGGCTAAAAATCAACAGCAGCACAACTGAGCACCACTCAGTGCATGAGAGTAAGTTTTAAACAAAGTAGAAATTAATGCTGTGCAAGCAATGGACTTTCTGATTGCAAAGTCACTGTTCCTGTATTTTTTATGTCATTTGAAAATTTAGCTATTAACAAGGCTTCAACTTTTATTTTCTTCAATAATTTTGCCAAGGCATGGGGTTTTCGCTCCTATTTATCTATTGTGAAAAGATAGAGTAATCCACCTCAAACAAACAGCAGACTCCCAGAATCTTGCAAAGCCAAAGAGTTTTGGCATCAGAAGTTCCTTGCCATCAAACACTTTCCAGCCTCAAAGACTGTAACATTCTGCAAACAAATCAGCAAATCTTTCTGCTGTTAAAATTTCAAAAGCAATGGAGAATGTGACCTCTATGATCCAAAGCATTAACATCTGGGAATAACAGGGAGTACACAGATCATATCTTTGTTCCATCATTCCTGTTCTCACCTCAGTCTGAGGAGTCTAGATTCCTCAAAACTGTTTGAACATGTTTTCATGATACAGGGAAGGACTAAGTACACAACAATGGCCTTACTTCTCTTTCTTTGTTCCTTAAAGGAATCAAACACTAGACAAATTTAGAACGTTTTTGTTAAAGGAATAAAGAATCAAAAAAGGGAGAGGCAGTTCTGCTTTTAGAAAAAGAAGTTTCCCAATTTCACAGTAAATCAATCACTTCTTTTAGTCAGAAGTTAAAATATATTGTGAAAGAAGAAACAGGAATATTATACAGTTAAAGACACTATTTAATACAAAGCATCAAAGTCTAAGAAAGTTTTCAGTCTCTCCACCATCCTTCTCATGATATGTATCCAAAAGGACACATCAAGGACTAGGTTACTTTTACAAGACATTACAGAATCACAGAGTGTTTTCCAGGTACTACAAAAGAGTAAAGTCACAGAATAAATAGAGTTAGAAAAGACCTTTGAGATCATGGAGTCCAACCTATGACCAAACACCACCACGTCAACTACATCATGGCACTAAGTGGCATGTCCAGTCTCTCCTTAAACTCCTCCAGGGACTCCACAACCTCCCTGGGCAGTTCACTCCAATATCTAATCAGCCTTTCTGTGAAGAACTTTTCCCTAATGTCCAACCTAAACCTCTCCTGGCACAGCTTGAGGCTGTCCCCTCTCGTCCTGTTGCTGCCTGGGAGAAAAGACTACCCCCCATCAGCTACACCCTCCTTTCAGGCAGTTGTAGAGAGAGAGAAGATTCCCCCAAGCCTCCTTTTCTCCAGGCTAAACACCCCCAGCTCCCTCAGCCTCTCCTCATAAGACTTGTGCTCCAGACCCTTCACCAGCTCTGTTACCCTCCTCTGGACATGCTCCAGCCCTTCAATGTTCTTTCTGAACTGAGGGGTTCAGAACTGGACACAGAACTTGACATGTAGCTTCTCCAGTGCTGAGTACAGAGGAAGAATCACTTCCCTAATTCTGGGACCATGATTCTGCCACTGGCTCCTACTCACACAAGACTGCAGCCTGTTCAAAGCTAATATACCATAAGTACAGGAAAAGTGGATGGAAATGGGTATGAGTTGTGAAGGAGAACCACGAACAATGCATAAGTTTTGGTGTAAGAATGTTGTGGACTAATTTTTTTACACTGCTGGGGGAAATTTTCGTATGGCCTGGAGTAACTACCCTAAGCCAAGACAGAAAGAAGTTCCCAGAAAACACTTATGGGTATAGTAAAAGGTGATTCTGAAGCAGGAGAAAGCTTGCAGATAGGATGATTAATAGAAGTCAGGGAAGTGCTGCTCTACACTGATGGTATCAGTGGTCTGTAAAAGAACTGAGCTGCAAGCACACAATCCAAAAAACATATGAAGCAGGAAGTTAAAAAAAAAATACAGGAACTCGACAATTTTTCTAAATTACATCTGCACCTTATTGAAAGACACAAAACTGTTCTCTGACACTATTTAGACCAAGTCCTGAAAATAACCTCAGTCAGCCAGGGCCAGACTCAGGGGACCTGACAGGCAAATGGCTGAAACCACCACAGCTACTTTCTGGTAAGGCACAGTGCTTTACTCAACCACTCCCATGTCAAAGTACTTATCTAAGCTGAGACATATTCAGGAAGAGAAAGTGGATTTGAATTAATACTTTGAGTCTACTGACAACCAAGCAAGCTGTGAGAAGTAGAATAGAACATTTTCAAATTCTGTCGGTTGTGTGTTACTCATCACTTGTTTTATCAAGAGTGGCTTCTGCTCACTTTCCACAGACCCCAAAACACCTGGGGCATACGCTAAAGATTAAGCTGATCTTGAAACCAGAGCTGCTCCTTTTAGTAAAGAGATACCTGAGTCCTCAAGTAAGCAAACATATCCAAGGTCAAATTCATCCCTGACTCTAATCCTTGGCTTCCCTGTGCATATATCCATATATATCACGTAAACTGTTTAATGCATCCCAACTGAATGAAAACAGTTTCCCGTCCCCCCAAAACTTTTGTCATGTTAATGTGGCCTATACCTGACCTACATACTTCCTACCAGCCTAGGAGGGATCTGATGTTAACAAACAAAAAAGCAGTAGCTCCTATTTCAGTCCTGTGGTCATACAAAGGTGTCACGTAAAGCAGATGTCTCAGTAATGCTCTGCACATTTTAAAGATCTGGAAGTGCTGCTGTTGTGAGGAGTCTCTTCTTGGCTGTATAGCCTTGCTCCCATTGTTGTACATTCCTGAACTAGGCAGCAGCTCTAAGAGGAAGTAGCCTTGGTGTTCTGCCAACCTGCCAACTACATGCAATATTTAATGAGAGAAATGCAAGGGTGATACACAAAAATGTAAATATTGTGTATGAGGAAGTGGAAACCATATTTTACATGAGTTCTGTACCCCTTCCTTAGTTCACAGAGCTATTTAAAGATTACATAAAATGATGGGAATTCTTCAGGAATAAAGCAAGGAAACATTGCAAGTGTCAACTGTGCTATATCCTAGTTTTGCTAAAGAATCTTGATGATACACCAATGGAGCTAAGCTGACAGACTTTAATTTACAACTCAAAAAGTAGAATGATTTTTTTTTTGACTGACAAAGCATTTTTGTAAAATGCTAGTTCATAGATAGTTATAAATTGAAAACAAAAAACCTTGTAATCATTTCACTGACACCATTACTTTGGCTACAGGATCCTCATTTATCACGTAAAATGAAAAGCAAAAACCAAACTCTTTAATTAAAAACCACCAGATTTCAGATTTTTTCCCTCTCAAGAAGCAACTATTACTGCTCTTGACCCCCGTGTTATGCACACAATTCGTTCATCCATTGTTATGCTTTGAAGCTGCCCTTATACAGGTTTTATCTATTATTCTTCCCCTGTAGCTAATCTTATGTCAGAAAAACAACTGCAATCACAGTAAACTGACTTTTGCTGCTCCCCTATTTAAGCTAATATGTATTTAACTTTTCATATGTTTTATTATTTCCTTTTTATTTCTTGAGATGTCTCAGCCAACACAGTTATTTACTCCTTTTCACAGAATTCCAAAGAAAATGACTTCTTTTCTTTTGTATCTATTGAAAATATTGCTAGCTTTGCAGGCCTTTAGTGAGTGTCATGGATTGTTAAAATGATAATGGCTTTTGAGAGCTTTAGACATGATCCTGAATTTTCTTTTTATTTCATGTAGACACACTCCATACCTACATGAAACAAAAGCACTTATTACTCTGTGAGTTTGCATATATTTTTTAGTCAAGAAACAAGGTATGTTGGACTGGTAAGAAAGGAGAAACAAGAACAGGTTCACATAGCCCAGGTGTGTGCTAAAGGGCAAACCACTAACATCTTCAGTCTGGCAGAAGCACTTGGGAATGCAGCATTCAATATAGCATTAGAAATACAGCATTAGGAACAGTGTCATCACCTTTGGAGTATGGTGAAGAATGTATGTTTTACCGTAACAATATTAAGACGTCTAAATTTAAGCTTTTTTAAAATAATGCCTGAGATGACGATCATATCTTTTCAGGTAAAATTGGAACTCTTTCTGAGTCAAGGCATGTTTCCATTTTAAAATAAGGTCCTTGGATTTGGATTTCATAAATATTTAGTACCTCTGAAATATCAGGCACTGTTTACTTTTTGCCTTAAATTCATTCAATGTTTGTGTAACACTAATTTGCTCATCACTCTGGAGTAAAGAAGACAGCACAGTACTGAAACAGGTGCAACGCTTTTAACACCACCAAACTTCCATGGTTTGATTACAAGTTGAACTGATTTTTACTTCCTGCTCCAATTTTGGGAGCAGAGCCCACTGTAGCATGTTGACTGGAGCAGGAGTATATCAGGATGTAAGCAAACTGCATTTGCCATCCACATCACAATCTGTGCTGAGAAGAGATAGCATATGGGATTTGCCTTTCAGAACTTCCCATTTCTGAAAGGTTCATCAGGGCCACAGGGAGAAAAAGAACCAGATGTGATAAAAACTCTATAATAATTGCTTGGTAATTTTCCAGCTCTGAATCCTACAATGAAGTTTATTGACACAAGCACCAGGCATCTCTTCCTTCCCTTGTGCTGAACCAGCAGTCTGGCAATGCTCCCAGTTTTTTTACTGTTCTTATTGGAGTGAGGTTTGCTGAGAGGGTGGGAGGGAAATACACACTTCTGGAAACACACAGATTCAGTGTTATTCAGGGCTGGTTTATATTCATGTCTCCCACTTAACTGCCATGCACATTTTGTATTGTCCATTGCTGTTTTCCAAGTCTAATTCTAAAGTAAGCATTTTTCCAAAATGCTACTGGTCAGTACTCTAGAACTGAAGCAGAACTTTATTTGGTGGCTTAATTACAGCTAACTAACTTGCAATAGGTAACTTGATCTGCCTGCTTAATGTAGGTATAGGGTTCAGAGTAACACCTATGTGCTATCCAGTCCTCCAGAAGAAGAAAAAAACCCAACATATAAAGAAAGCAGAATAACAGTGCAGCGTCTTAAAGCTTAAATGGCTGCCAGTAAATAATCTGATCTCTGCAGGGGTGGGTATGGTGGTAAAACAGACACAGTGCAACCCTTTGAAGAAACCTATCATGATGCAGGACAGCCACCCTTTTACTACGGGATCTGAAGAACAGCAGAAAGCTGTGTCAAAGTCTTTCATCAGAACCCATACTCAAAACAGAAACTATGGAGTCAGCTAAGGACTTCTGTGATCTACGGTCCTGGCAGTGAGAGGAAAAGGTCTTCCATGGGTACTGCATCTTTCTTGTGTGATCACACACCATTGAACCTAGGCACTCAGAACACTATTTCATTTCCATTTTCTTTGAAAAGGTAAACAACCTTTTTTCTTTCATCCCTGTTTTTCTTTTAATTTGAGCTACAGGTATATAGCTAGTTCTCCCAGTTTTTTTGATGCTTGAGTCCAGCCAGTTCTCTTTTCTTTTTTGCTTATAGTCCATTTGGTTTCATTCTTTTATATGCACTGATGAGTTTATGCATAGGCCTTCATTTCCTGTACAATACAGCAGAGACAGACCAGAAGGGATAAACTAAAGATCAAAAATGACCTGAGCATAAGCTATGAGAGGAGACTTCTCCCAGATAGCTTGATTATAAGAAGATCTCTCATAATAAACAGTATTTCTCAGGTGGCTCAAAGGACACTACCTACAGGCACACTTAAAATTTTACACGCCAACAATGCAGTCCAGAACAGGTTTCTTATTATAATTTAATATTATTTTGCTGAAAAGTTACTTAAAATCGACCCATGTACTATATTGTGTAGTCAAACACCTACAAACCAAAGGAAAAACAAATAAAGAAGAGAGTAATTTGACATTACCTTTTGTTCCATCGTGTGTTTCATTTTTGTTTTCACTTGTTCCCACAGCTGAAGGTTCACTTCCATCACAGACCTAAGGAAGGAACAATAAATATGCATACCATTAAAAACCTAGTGCATGGTCGTAGAAACTCCTTTGACTCTGTGCAGGATTAAAACACACACTCCTGCAATTCAGGGGTATGCAAAAGCACATCTCTGTTTCAGCAGAAAACCCCTTGACAAAGTCTATGGGGATCTGAAACCTAGATAATTTAAAAAGAAGTAATTAAGTCAATTCCTCTTCTCCCTAGAAGACTAAGTGGGTGAAGGGCTTTATTTTTCTGAGGGGCAAAGAATAAGAAAATGCAATCTGACCTGAAGCTGTAGTTTGCACCAGAAAGGATATGGAGAGGGAATCTGGAGGAGACATTTTGACTGACTCAGACCAAATTCCTTTCTCTTGAAAAAGCTTACATGGTTGCCTCCCCTAGAGAGCAACCCCATCCCTTTTACAGGGCAGCCTGATGTTAATATCTGTGCTTACAGCTGAGATTTCCAACAGCAAAACCAGGTCACTTCGAAGAGATGAAAAATGGGAAAGGACTTGAACCACCCTCTCTTTTCTGCAATGCTGCCCTATGTGACACATTTTGTGAACTGGATGACACCTACTAGAGACAAAAATATTTCAGAACATGTATAATATCTATGCCCATATATACAGGTATACATAGACTCACATACATTTTTACCCACATATAATTTTTACTTCTTGGCAACTCAAATTAACAATGAATGTTTAGCACACTGTATTTCTAATTGTATTTTACTCAAGCAATTTATAACTCCATATTTACTGAGAAGACAAATGCAAGTTTTAAAGATTTCTCCTACTGGCACAATCTCTATATTAATTTCTTTTTTTTTTCATCTTGAGATAAAAAGGTATCTTGAGAGGAGGAAGAAGCACAACTGCCCAGAAAATTATCTATGTTTCACAAAGCAGCAGAAGCAGACTGGGAAGCTGTCAAGGTACCAAAAGCCTATTCTCTTTGGGAATATGGCAGGAAATTTAGGAGAAACATTAACACAATTGTTATGTTGATGCAAAATATCAACACTATTGTTTTACCTTTCCTCCTGTTTTCCTCCAGATGAAGGGAGGCTACAGGATTTTCGGAGGTTATTATTAAACTGGAATGACTTCATACAGCTGCAGGTGGCTTCAGTCCTCTTTTGTTATATAAAAAGCTTTCTAATGATGGGCAAGTAACAAAGCACTGAGACAAGTTACCTAGGGAGGTAGTGGAAGCTACTTCACTACAGGCTTTCGGTGACAGATTTGGTGAATAACCACAAGCAATGATTTCTGAGCAATTATCTCGCTTTGGAGAAAGGAATGAAGTACAAGTTTGAGGACTTATACTTGTATTACTCTATTTCTGTCAAGACAAGTTTGGAAGGATTTTTTCCCCCAATATTTTTATATTTAATAAATAACCATTTGTTTTATACATCTTAAATGCCTACAATCATTTGTCTGTTTGCATAACTTCTTAGTGGTGTCTTCAATATCAAAACATGTAGTTTAAGAGAAACAAAAATCTACTGAACACTGGGACATAGGATTTTCAAACATTACAAAAATAGCTTACACACAGGAACATGAATATTTCTTGTACTTTAGTGAAATAACATACTTGAAAGAGCAATTATACTGCTTTAAGCTGCATGATATTTTAGCTAAATTGCTCTGCTATTAGATCATGTAATTTTTAGGTACAGTCAATTATAAATCAGATCCCAGAGAGCTTTTATGGAGTTAATATCTCTTCTGCAACCACAGGCAAAGCAGAACAGTGGAAGGGAAGTTGTGCCTCCAGAACATACCACTTCCCTCACTACGCTTCAACTGAGTTTAGAAGGAATTGCCAAAGGAGAGGAAGCTGTTGAGGGAAGGAGGAAATTAAATCCCCTCAAAATTCACCATGCTTTCCATCACCACAACCACTGCACTGAATGGCAGCATCAGCAGTAAGAACAAGGGACAGCGATGAGGTCTGGTAAACTGATCATGCACTTCCACCAAGTCTCATTCTTATGGCTGAAGATCACAGTGCTCTGAGGGAGCAGAGAGGACACATACCCTTCTCCCTGGAAAAGGAATTCTAATCATAGAGTCCGTTTCCATCCTTCCCCTTTCCTGTATATGGGAAAGGAATTCTCTTCAATATCCCACAACGGGAAACTGGAATCCTTCGGGGCCTGTCAAAGCAACTTCCCATACACAGTTTAACACACACATAGGCCCTGGGACTTAGTATGGGGTTTACACCCCCAGGTGATAGGCAAAAAGACCTAGCCAAAACTGAGGAGGTTAGGTTAATGCCTCATTTTTTCCCCTTTTTTAAAAAATCAACAAACAAACAAAAGCACCAGTAAGTAAGAGGTAACCACTCGAAGGTAAAAGTAAGCTTGCGGTAGCTCTTTGGGTGATTGTTTCGCATTTGTGTGAAAAGTAACTCTGATTAATATGAGTGGTTGTTTTATTCATCACCTTTAAGTAAGATGAGACCGATATACATACTTCTTTATAAATACTAAAAATGCTCAATGCAATGTCAAATCTGGACAAACACCATTCCTGAAAATTTAGTGAAAAATTCCCTTGGAAAGTGGTGAAGTTAGACACAAATCTCCTGGAAATATCCCTTTCATGTGCCACTCTGCTCTCCCCCCATCCAGACATGTCCCTCTCTTCTTTCTGCCAGAATCAAACAAGGAACTCACTTTTCCCTTTGAGTCATTTTGTAGCCTGAAGATATCTCTGACATCAGGAATCTGGTGCTGTTTGTTTTTTTTCCTCATGGTTTGTGTGACAGTCTCTACTCGCTTTTCCACTGCGGCTTTCTGGGTTCGGGTCAGTGTGGATAAAAACACCATGCTTTCCAGGGAGTCACCAGAGCTCTCTCCAAACAGATTTGACAGACCTGCCTCCTTCAGCCATTCTTCTTCCAGTTCTCCCTCTGAGCAAGTCAAAGAGAAAAAGGCATAAACATGGGCTTTCAAGTACAGCTAAGCACACAGGATGTTGATGACATGACATAGTTAATATAGTCACAGAAAGATACCAAGAGGATACACAATTAAGAATTACTTACACTGTCATGACTTGGAAAAAAGCTATTGTTCCTAAAGAGCCTCAAAAGGTTTAATACATGATATCATAACTTTTAAAATAGTTAATCCAATACAGATTGCTACGTGGCAATCTTTCTGATAATCTACAGCACTTCCATTAAAATCATATAGCTTTTTACAAATGCACCTAAATAAAAATGTGTATGGGGAAGTCTGAAAGCCAGATCATTGCTGCTTCACTGATTTTTAGTTCAATACTCAATCTTTTTAGCTCCCTTACTGACATGGTTCTGCCCACTTTTCTTGATACATTAATACTACAGCCTTCCACTAGCTCAATTTAATGAAGGACAAACCAGCCTACACAAGTCACCTTAATCCTATTTTTTCATCAGTTCTTATGCCATCTTCTGCAGCCTGCTGACAGCCCACAGAACAATTTTTGCTTTAGTCATAGAGCTGATAAGGTATCCTTTATTGACAGATCACTGCCCATGAAAGAAGAGAAAGCTATTAAATATTGTCACCGATGGCAAAACTTCTGCTTCTGAAATCTGTATCTCCCTAATAATATTTTCTATAAAACACTAAGTCCTGTCTGTAGCAGTTGAGGTTGTGCTGAATGCCAATAACTCTCTCAAATGTTTAAGCTATATTTCCATTTATCAGATATCTAAAAATACTCCAAAGCTGGCATATCAATTTCACTGTTGATTGCATTTTAACACTGTGCCCAGCACAGGTCCAAGTGGGCACCTTAATATTAACAGCATCCAGAAAACACACACCAAAATTTAAGTATGAATTTTACTATGGCTGTGCAGCCAAATCCTGAGCCTCTCATGAAACTCTCAGGTTTTGTTATCAGGGCTGGAAAGAAGGGCTACACCCATTCTCCAGAGCAGCTGTGAGCAAGGTACATCTCCTCTCTCCCCTGCCTTGCTTTTGCCTGGCCGAACTTCAGGCTGGTCCATCAGCCGGTGCAGCATCCCACACGCTCAGGAGTGTTGGTGCCCAAGACAGCTGCTGCACATTAGACAAGGTGTGGGGCACAGCAATATCTGCTAGAGCTGATAACTCAGCTGTGCTGACTCACTCAGGCTTTGCGCCAGAGTCAGCTGCAGTAACCAGTACGAAAAAGAAGGCTACATATAAACCAATGGAAATGGTGGGGCTGGGGGTGCAGAGCATAAAGGCACAGCCACATCAGTGACCTGCACTAAGAGAAGAGGTTCATGTACTGCAGAGCAATGAGCTCTGCTGCTCTGGAGAAAGCCCCATGTCTCCGTCAGAAAGCCCCTTAGCTCCCCAGTCACAAGGGTTGGGAACCTCGTTGCTTTCTCCAGAGGCCATGGTGTTATGCTCTTCAGAGCAGTGGCTTTTCAAAGTGCTTAGGGAGGCAGAAGTGCAAATCCCTTTGAAAGCTCATGGATTCTTCTCACTCGTGTAGAGGACATAACAAAATACAAAATCCACCATTTTAATTTACTGAGACTGGGTCTCTTAAGAATGGGAGAGAGGCAGCTACTGCACTGTTAAAAAATAGTTTTTGAGAGAAAACTGGAATTAAGGACATTACTCCTCTTTTATCTGAGAGGACATAAAAACAAAAAAAGAAAAAAAATTGCCCAACCTCTAGGACCATGCCCCAAGGAGTGGCCCATAATTTATGCTTCTGAGAAACAAAAATAGTACAACTGAACAATCACAATAGTCACAAGCATAGAAAGTTACTCACTAAACTTAAACCGGTTAATCATTGGCTTGTCTTCTAAAGCGTGAGGTTTCTATCCACAATAGCTACAATAACGAACAACATACACAAAGAGCAAAAGGGTAAGTTAGTTCAACAGGAAACTGCAAATAAAGCTTCAGTTGTTGTGATTTGCAACTACAGGCACCTTTCTGATATTCTGCAAATACCATTCAAAGGAAAACCAGCCTTACACTTGTCTCTGATAAAATTCTCTTTCAGGGCACTGCCTGTGTCTGGTGACATGCATGAGAGGCAACAGAATTTTCAAAGCAGATGTTCAGGAAAGTGACCTCCTTTTTTAATCTGTGTTAGGTGGGTGCCATCTCTTGAAATAAGACTTGAGGAAAAATCCCTAAATCAGCAAACTGGTGAACATTGACAGAAGGGATTTCATTACCATCTGGCTCTTTCACTACAAGTGCTACTCGTTCCTCGTGATTATTTCCTCTGGTTTCATGGATGTTTTCAAGTTCTTTCCAGTAGTCATCCATAGACAGTTCATCCAAGGAGTCCTGGGATCCTGAGCGGTCGAACGATGCTCCATCGGGGATCTTCTTGGAATGGTCATGGTTCATTGTATACTGTCCAGACCGACGGCTGTAAGTGTAAATCAAAAAGAAGTTCTTGGTTAACATATTAAGATACAGGATATATTAATATGTGTGAAGGCAGCATGAAGTATCTCAAAGTATCAAAGCAAACCACTGTCAAAAAGCAAACCAAGATATTAAAAGTTGCTTTTAGTATTTGGAATACATTTTCAATTTAATATTTCTGCTTTATGTTTCTCCCAATCTGGAACAGCACGGGAGTCAGTCTTAAAAAGGAAATAATGAATCCAAATTCTAGTAATTCTCATTACACAAACCTTTAATTCAACTCTCAACAGTCAGGTCCACAAAATTCATGGCACGTGTCTTCCTAGAATCAGCGCTTAAAGAATTTTTCAAAAGTGCCTTTCTGCCTGAGTAAATTCTTACAGCTTGACAGTACAAGCTTGTTTCCCTTTGCTATTCTGCTTTTATTTTTTATTAATATTTACTCTGGTATCTATGACCTCAATTACAGCTGGGAAAGAACAATGTAGAATTACTGCAGTTACAGTTTGTGAAGTAAACTGGCAAGTCCAAATGTTTAATAAAGACCATAGAAACTGTTTCTATCTTGCCGTCTCTTTAACTGAAAGCTTACCATTTTTATAGTTTGACATTACTGGGTTTTGGTTCACCCTGCCAAATGTATATTGCTAAGGCTTCCAAAAGGCTCTTTCATCTTAAGCATAGCTGCAGCTAGAAAAAAGCTGAAAACAAGCTGAAAACTCTAGGTCTCATTTTGACCTCATTAAGTCACTGCCAAAAATGACCACTGACCTAGTAAAGAATTCAACTTAAAAAGGACACAGGCTGCAATGATATCATTGAAGTTACAGGTCACCCTTACAGTCAAATATACCAAATCAAAAGTCACAAACTGATTCAGATTATCAGTTGATTACATGACTAGTATCTGATTTAACTTCAGAGTTACCTCTACTTTTTGTAGAGGTAAGACTGGACATGATGCTCTTCAGTGATTTTTTTTCTAAACAACAGCTGTAATAGTGTATCAAAATTCTTTGTATTTCAGGAAGAGCTTCAGACTCTGATATGTCTGAATTTGTCTCCATATTCTAAAAGAAGACACAGTTTGGGGCTAAGCAATAAATGCCACTTATTCCTAGAAAAAAAAAAACATATCAAAGACCAAGCATTGTGGATTTATCACAATGTAAACACAGTAAATTAAATCCTACCTTCCTATCTAGCTGACTTGGCAAGTTTATCTAGTATTAAAATGAAAGTCTCTTGTCCTTGCATTTTATCTCAGGACAACGAATGCCTGCTAGCTGCCCCTAGGTAAAAAAGCCATGCCCTTCTCTCTGAAGATAAGCTTCTTGCGTGTCCAAGTCACAGATCCTTTCACACCAGACATTCTTGATTCTCTGATAAGAAATACTAACCATATGGACTTTGCCTTTAAAAGTAAAGAGCCTTATGGAAGGCTCTATGAGTTTCTACCTGCCCTGTCTCTCTGCTCCAAGTGCAAGTTAATAAATGACAATTAATCACCAAACTAATGTGCACCTCAACACCATTGCTTAACCCGCCCTTGCTTGAAGGCTCAGGGGAAAAAAAACCCAAAAACATTAAGGACTGTTTAGCTTTTGCATCAATGGCAATAACACCATCATGCTAGCAGTCCATGTTACCCAATAAATACTGTTACCCAATAAATACAACTTCTCCGTGTAGCTACCTCAGTTCTTAAACTTCTCCTGACAGGCGTGTCCCATGTGTGACCTGTGCTGCTTGTGAATTCAACACTAATCACTGCAGAAAGATGCTCAAGGAGTCACAGAAGTGTCCCCAGGAGGCAACTTGGGTGCCGAGTGTGGTCAAAGCAGGTCAGACTTCCCAGCTCTTGACCAGCCTTCCCTCCTCCTTCAGCTGGAGGTGCTCAGAACAGAGAGGGTCTCTCTCACAACGAACTGCTCACTCGAACTGCTGCCTGAAGGAGGTCAGATTTCAGCTTGTTGTCACTCAGTTTAACTCTGTGGAGCTGCTCAGCAGCTCTTGGGTGGCCTTTTACCTTTGGAACAACCTGCTCTCACTGATCCACCCCAGGTGAAATTTAACCACCACCACACATCATGAAAAAAATAAAGCTAACATACTGAATACATTACAAACATGCACTTTGAGGACCTCTGGCAGGCTGAAGTGGGATAGGCTCCAACATGCTGTGGCTCCATGCCACACTGACAGGACAGAGCTACTCCAATCCTTCTATAAAAGCCAGGCATGTCACCTTCTCCAGACTATGTTCTGTCTACAAGAAGAGAAGCCTGTGTCCTGAAAGGCAGAACTGACACTCAGCACAGAGCACTCAAGGCCATTTTCAGAGTCCCAGGAGCATTTGCTGTACATCACAAACACTCCATTAACCCTCAGTGACAGTGCCCTGCCCTTCAGTCTCTGATCACAGGGCTGCTCTGCTCAACCAAATGTAAGTGGCTTTTCTTGTACGGCTCCTCCTGGCCTGATCTTTCCATCCCTCATTAACAAACCAATAGAACAACTCCTAATTTTGAGCAGGCACTACTGCCACATCTTGTTGTGAAAGCCCCCTGAGACAGACAGACATCAATGACCAGGCAATCCTGATGAGAAATATTGATACAAAAACCTCACCACTCAGCTGTGAGTGGTGAATAACTTTGAATCTTTCCTTCAACATCCATGTTGCTTTAGGCCCATTTCAGCTGCCAGCCTCAACTCCAGCCCCAGCCCCAGCAATGCTTCAGCTCCTCAGGAGCTGAGTGCCACACCACTCCCGCTCCACTCACTGATTCCCTGTCTTCCCTCATCAGACTCAATCAGCTCCATATCCCCAATTTGTGTTCAGACTGCAAACCCTTTCAAAGCCATCCGCATTTGTTCATAGCCACAATTCACATTTCTGTAGGCTAGGACAGAGAGTGGCTCAGGCTCTGAGAGAACAACTGCTAAAGCTCCAGCTGACGGAGTACATCAGATCTTTTTTTCACTCCACTTGGTTCAAGGTTTCTTGCCTTGCATACTCCACCAGAGGAAGATATTGGTGAAGCAGTATTTGGTGGGTAATCTGCACAGCAGCGGTTCCAGGCATCTTCATCTCTGTCTCTCCTATTAACCTTTCCCTGTGTACAAAGAGGCATAAACAGGACCTTTTGAGGATAATGAGGACAGTCTTCATACCATAGGCTTGGTGTAGATGAGAAGAGAAAAATAATTTTAAAATTTCACAGCATATGGAAGAATAGGCTGCCAATTAAGATTTTTATTTTTAGATATCTGTTGACAAGAGCAAGAACATGGGTTTTCTGCTGTGACCTTCCACTAAATTCAATCCTTCTCCAAACTTATCGTTAGTAAGCACTCACTGTATATTACACAATAGAAATACAGAGGTGGAACAGTTAAGGCCAAGAACAACAGAGAGAAGGGGAAAAGCAATCAGTCTTGGTAATAATATTATAAGGAATCTGAAAGAGAGACCTTTTCAAAAACAATTAGTGCCACATTTATAGACTCATTAAAAATTATTTTAGAAGTATTTCAAATGCCCCCTGCTAGAAACTTTGAGATTTTGTAGAAAACTGCTTTCCAAACAACTATCAGTAGGAAATAAATATGGGTCATGAAAAAAAAAGCTATTACTGCAGTTGCAGAAAATGCTTTACTTCTCCAGTACACTGTTGTTTACAGGTGTCCAGTTTATCTATGTAAAATTTGAAAAATGCAGCTGTTTTTCACAAGCATCTTAAATGAGATCTCTTTTTTTTCCCTAGAAAATGTAAGGTACTGCTAACACACTTGAAGCAATTTTCAAGCATTTCAGATTACTCACCAGCAGTTTCTTTACCCCCAGAAAACTCATATTTTCATCAAGGTCTTCACTAACAACATACTCAAACTCCATTAAAATCTAATTAACATCTATTTCCACTAACTTGTAAATAGTTTACTCTTCAAGAAGCTTTACAAGGAGCAGTGCTGTACTCTCATTTCCAGATGGCACAGTCAGTTCTGACCTCTGATACTCAGACACTGCCCTTTGCAGCCGATGAGATTTTTGCCTGTTTATCTCAGTACAAAACAGAGCCCCCAGGTATAAAACTCATTCTTAATATAGTTATTGCACTGTTTTACCAGATTTAATCTTCTTGTCCCACTCAGAGATATATTTTTTATTGGAAACATCAAGGATGTCAGGCGAAGCACTCCAGGTCTTCGAGAAGGGAGCCATTAAAAACAATTCTTGTAATGAGCACCATTCATTACATTCACAAGGAAAAAAACCAGATTTGGGTTACTTTACTAAGTACTGATGTGCTTCATCTTGTGACAAGTACTTAAGGGAGAAGAACTGTGTGCAAGTATTATCTCCACAGCCTTTCCTTTTGTGACCAACTATGTCCTTTCTCAGCCTTTAAGAAAATATGACTCTTTACATGAATCATTGATTTATGTCATAATAAAAATGTGCTTTTTTTTCAAGTTCTGTCACCCTGATTTTGATTTCATCAATAGCCATTTTATAATAGTGCAGTTGTTTTTATTCCTTTTCTTCTTCCCTGTGAAAACTAAATCTCCTGTCTGTTCCACTGCCTTTTTATCAGTTCATAACTGATATCTGTCATGTGTAAACTACAACAGCTAGAGATGAATCAGTTAGTAAGGTGCACTTCCACTGGCATTTCAGATAAATTCACTTTGCAGAAAGCTAATTTTGTCCTTAATCCCATTCTTCTCACTTGAGAATGAAGGACTATGTTGTGTTCTAAAACAGTGAGTGATGAGAAAAAACATTATCTTTGTCCTTTTTGTAGTTCTAACCACTAATTTTGGATCTGAATATAACCTCTCAACATCATAAAAACATAACTGTATGGATACCAAAACTGGATGGTATTCTTATATACTACACATATGTGTATGCATGTATTAGATGTGTAAATATACTGAAAGGCAGAAATACTAAATGCAAGGATACTCATGGTCATAAAAACCAGGGAATACAAATATACCATTGAACCAAACATAAACACTGCTGAAGGAGATGTGCAGTTACTCTAAAAGGATTATTGCAGGAATGCTCACTGACTGTAGGAAAGGACAAAGTCCAGCTACTAAATATTGTACAACTATGAAGCAAAAAGACACCAGTTTCTATAATCTGTTATTTTCTTCTTGGAAAGAAATGCAATGATGGATGAAACACAAGTGAAAGGGAGGAGAGGGAATCACGTTTTCAGCCTACAATTAAGGAATTTCTGTACAGGGTCCTTTTTTCTACCTGCTTTTGCCAGTTTTGGAATTCAAAATTCAGGCCTGGATCTTTCCTGCATAAAAATTTTCATACTTATAAAAAGCGCCATGAGGGCAACAAGGGAAAAGGCCATCAACTTAATTACTGGGTCTAATCTTAATTCGGATTCAACTCATTGGGATTTAACAAATATGGTCCTTTTCCACAGCTACCAAACAAACCTTATGAGAGTTTTAAACACTGTCTTTAATTCAATGTTCTACAAGACTAAGAGTTTCCCAAACATTTGTTTTTAACAGCCAATTTCCAATACCAGTAAAAGTAAAGAAAATTGCATTATTAAGTGTGCTGGTTTTGGGGTAGTGCATTTTGGGTAGCTAATTTTCTTCATGGTGGCTAGGATGGGGCTGTATTTTGAATTTGTGCTGAACATGGGGTTGACAATATAGAGGGGTTTTCCATTGCTGTTTTGCTATTGTTTTATGTTAAGGCCTTTTCTGCTTTTCATACTGCCATGCTGGCAGGGATATCAGGAAGAGACACAGCCAGGACAGCTGACCCAGACTAACCAAAGGGATATTCCAGACCACATGACATCATGCTCAAAATATAGTGGGAGGAAGAAGGAGGAAGGAGGGGATATGTGGAGTGATGGAGTTTGTCTTCCCAAGTAACCATTGCACATGATGGGGCCCTGCCCTACTGGAGAGGGCCGAACACCTGCCTGCCCATGGGAAGCAGGGAATTAATGCCTTGTTTTGCTGTGCTTGTGTGCATGGCTTTTGCTTTCCCCATTAAACCGTTTCTATCTCAAACCCATGAGTTTTCTAGCTTTACCCTTCTGATTCTCTTCCCAGTCCCATTGGTGAGGGAGTGACTGAGTGGTGCTTGACTGCTGGCTGGGCTTAAACCACAACATCCAATGATGTAATTATTTGTCAAACTGAACTATTACATATCCTAAGGCTATACACTAAAAATACAATGTTTGGCCTTAAAAGTGTCATTAAATCCTAGCCATTAACCATTGCTGTTGGAATTCTTGTATATGGAATGTCTTGAGCACTGCTGCCCTTCTGACACATATTCTGGCACTGCAATAAACTAGCACTTTACTTAGGGTTACACAAAACAACAAAAACATATCTGACTACATCTACATTACAGCAACAACTTCTGAAATGTCCATGCAAAGAGATTCATAAAAGCTATTTAGCAGTATTATTGCAGCCATACATTGAGCTGATAATGAGGCTCACTGATTCTGGACATCACACCAACACATGCTTAGATGTGTTAACTTGATAAACAAGACTCACAAAGAAAGGGGGAGAAAAAAGGGGTAGGTACTTGGCTCAGAGAGGTGAAGCCTGCTGTTCAAACTCATGGTGCAAATCAGTGACAGAAACAAGAATAATTCTCAGATCTCTGGAATCTTTCACTACTGGACCACTGAGTGTTAAAGACTGAGATCTGACCCCATGGCATACTGCAAGACAGATAAAAGGAAGCTTTGCTGTTGTGGGCTTGTGATCGACTCCAGCACTGTGACTATAAATAAAACAGCAATCTCAAAGAACAATTATCTTGTTGACATAGGAGTTACAAAGTACAGTAATCTGTGTAAGTCATTTAAAGTTTGGTTAGTACAAAGGCTAGCTAGATTGAAACAACCAAAAAATGCCTATAAGTACTAGTACTGGTTCATTTTGAAAACTATTTACTGAGCAATCACATCCATGAGACACCGTGCCCTTAAATATAAATACAGGACTTCTTAAGTCCTGTCTAATCTAAATAACTAAGCAGACAAGGAGAGGGAAACAGTGTGATCTCCTGTCCCAGTTCTCATCCTGAATGCTGAGCTACAGGAAGTGTGGGAACAAGTCAAGCTCCTAAACACAAACCTCTCTCCATCCCTCCCCTCCTTTCAAGTACCCAAGCAGCACCACAAGATGCAAAAACTTCTCAACTGAATTAATCAAGAAATCTCTAATCCAATGGCTACAGCAGTTGCCTGGCTTCAGCTCCCCATTCTTGGCTGGATCACTGGCCTGGGAAGTGATTGCCAGACTACTATAACCATGGTGCCTACCAGAAGGGCATCCTGATTTTGCACGGTTTCTAGGAAAAGCTGCAGAGTTTTTTATTACTAAATCACTTATTATAATAGTTTCAACCCAAGGTTTGAGACATTTTTGACACACCACCCCTTCACACAGTATCCAGCATTTTGCAGTAGAGTTTTGAGCATTTTTCAAAGTCTTCTTCTGTTTAAAAAAATCAAATTGGAATTGATGTGGCCATCAAAGCAGGTTATCCTAAAATAATTGAATTTTACATTATGCCATAAAGTAGTGACACTACCTAAATGAAGATAAATTGTTTTTTGAAAATGAAAATGTCATCTTTTTACAAGACTTAACATATTAAAAAGGGGGAGGGGGTTTATTTAATTGATAGTTAAAAACCTCCCATCAAACAAAAGCCAGTATCACAACCTTTCATAAGTAAAAGGTAACCCTTGAGAATGACGAAGTCTGGACATGTGATGTCCAGAACAATGCAAAAGTATTTCTTACCACCCCTAAAGTGCTTCATAGCTTTTACAAGGCATTAGAGACACCTCAGTCTGTGCTTGTATGGCTGCTTTTCATTCTACCTCCTAAATCTTGTCACCTGTTGTAACAGCTGCATCCTTTCTTTTCTACCTTTTGTGACATTTGCTCTTTCCATGACTGACTAAATCTCTCCTGCAATTCAGTCTTTTCAAGAGGATCATCCAGAACATGGAAAAATAATAGAAAGGAAGAAACATAATTTACAGTATTTTTCATGAAGTGACACTTAGCATTCCTTCTCTCCCACATTAAATAGTTTCATTTCGGCTACTCTGTAACCTTATGGAACATTCTGAATGTCAACTGCAATCAAACTTCCCCAAAATCCCTATTAAGCTCCAAGGAAAAGCCAGAGAAGTAGGGACTGAGGCAAAGCTGTTTTCTTTCCAAAGAGTACAAAGTGACTGCAGAGAGGGTATAAAACAGTACTCACTTCCTAAATGAGTATAAAAAAGGCTGAGCAGAGAATCAAGTCTCTCAGGATTTTTTTAATACCATCAGCTGCTGTTAATACCTGCTCAAAACTGTTCTGGAGATTAACGAAACAAAAACCAATAAAGAAAACCAAAATCCAACAAAACCAAAAATCCAGAAAACCCCACCAACTGGCATTTTAAACCACTCCATGAATAATAAATACAAAACAAGCCAAAGTTAGGGTTGCCAGACTCTAAACTTTAAAAATGTATACATATACATATATATATATATATATATATATATACTGCATTGCTTCCAGCCACATCCTCATAACTATTTATATAAGATGTTTTTTACCTTCATGCTCATAACCTTACTACTTTCCCACCCCAGCCTGTCTCTGAAGAAAACAGGAAGGAAACTGTGGTAATGGCACAGGCTATTACACTTAACATTCTAATCCACTGCACAGAAATGGGAGATTCCAGATACGATGCCAAAACTTAATCTGCCTGAACTATATGCAGCACTTCTAAGAAGATTAAAATATTTCACCACATTTCCTTTGACAGGACCTCATGTTCCTACACAGCCACTTGGACTCTGTTTTCCACTTCTGATGAGATAAATTATAATTACAGTAAGCTGATACATATACATACTCTATCTAAAATGAATAATAAACTCACCTTGAATGTTGTGTGCAGTTTTGGTCACGGCAATGTAAGAATGATATTAAACTATTAGAGAGCATCCAAAGGAAGGCAACAAAGATGGTGAAGGGGCTTGAAGGGAAGCTGTATGAGGAGCAGCTGAGGGCACTTGGTCTGTTCAGCCTGGAGAAGAGGAGACTGAGGGGACACCTCATTGCAGTTTCAACTTCCTTGTGTGAGGAAGAGGAGGGGCAAACACTGTTCTCTTCTCTGTGTTGTCCAGTGACAGGACCAAAGAGAATGGCCTGAAGTTGTGTCAGAGGAGGTTTAGGTTGGATATTAGAAAAAGGTTTTTCACCCAGAAGTGGCTGGGCACTGGCACAGCCTCCCCAGGAGAGTGATCACGGTACAAAGCCTGTCTGAATTAAAGAAGTGTTTGGACAATGCTCTCAGGCACATGGTGTAACTCTTGGGGAGTCCCGTGCAGGGCCATGAGTTGGACTCAATGATCCTTGTGCGACCCTTCTAACTCAGCATATCCTGTGATTCTGTGGTTCTGATACAGATCATTGGCACCCCATGTATGATGTATGATATGAAATGATTTATTAACAAAAGAGGTGCTAGAACTATAACATATACACTTTTGAACAGTTGCCAAAGGAGTTATTTGCTATGCCATCCCAGGTTGTTTCAGGAAAAACATGACCTTATTCCATTCCACAAAAAGTGAGAAGGAATTCAGGATTGACAGGTACAGCCATAAAGCCCCTCCCCACATAATGACTGCACCAGCTGTTTCCTTAGTTTTGGGGGTACTGCTGCATTCCAGCATCCAAGCTGTTCAACTCAACGCATGTTTTTACCTTTATTCTACCACCATCAAAGGCAGAAGCCTTCTTGTTTTTTTAGAGAGAGGTGATTCTCATGAACTCAGATTTGGAGATTATTTAAAACTCAAAAACATGATGACATAATGGATGATCAGACTTGGAATAAAATTATCACAATCTAGCTAAACTGAGAGGTATCAGAAGAAATCGGTTTAGGTTTTACTTCTGTGCTGACAAAATGAAGTAGACCACATTGTCTCGGGTCCTGACATTCTGACCCTCTTAATTCTCATTTGAATGAAGACTCCCAGAGGCTTAGGATACACACTCTTGATTTTCACACATACATATCAATTTCTGTTCCAAATCATACATTTCACTAAAATAGCTAATCCTGGGAGAGGAAACTCCACCATCAGGGAAAACAAGGGGACAATGGAATGTGACCTGTATAGGTAAAATCACAAAAGTGGCACCACATTAGGAGCTGGTTTGCAAGTCATGCACACCTTTGGAAAAGCTCACACAGTCCCAAGTCCCACTGAATGGAAACAGAAGTCAATTTCCAAACCCAACAAACACGCAGTATATTTCCCTTATATTCAACCCTAATTGTGTTTAAAGCTACAGTTAAAAAAAAAACACAACAAAATAAATTGTCTACAGCTAGGAAAATAAGGAAAGGAAGGGCCTCACTTGAATCTCTTTCGTCACATTTTTGGCTCTGTACCATGGTCAACTGACCTACCTTTCTCATTCCTTCCAAATGCCTTCTATATCATCTGGCTTCACATGGGTACAGATGCTTTCCTTTGCAATTTTGATTCTTTTCATTCTCTATAATTCATATCAATGAAAAAAAATGTATGCAAAATATGTTCCCTGTAACCACCCTCATGCTGCTTGTTGGGAAAATACTAAAGCATATAATACACATTTTAAAAGCACACTTTTTCCTGTAATCTTCTAAGAGAACCACTGGAACTAATCTTATCCCAAAGAAGAGAATAAAGCCTGTGTGAGATCACTTCAGGCTCCACAAATATCAAAGAGAATAAACCAGGAAGTGAAACAGATACAGTATTTGTAATTCCATTATTGAGAGGCAGAGAGGAAAGATTTAAATAATTTATTTTTCTTTTCACACTGGAAAAAAAATAAGCAAGGCAACAAAGCCCAATTTAAGAGATCCTGGCAAATACCAAGACCATTTAGTAAAGTACAGTTACAGCCATGAAATGATATTGGAGTTACTTTTGTGCCTTTAAAAGCAATTAGTTCTCTAAAATCATTAGCTCTTACCATTTTAAAGGACCTCTTAGTTAGGCCTGTAACCCTGTTACTTGCAAATATAAGGCTTACAGCACAATTCAGTAATTTTGTTTATGCTTGAAGGGAATTGGCACGCATTCATAGTCAATTTATTACAGTATAATCCTTATATTCAGGATAAATAGTAAATGAATTTTTATGAGCATTCCCAAACAAAGAAACTCGTGCAGAAATCTAAGGACATTTTGTAAGGAAACCACTTTCTTTGTCCAAACAAACCACCAACAAAGACCCAGTAAGACAAAACAGATAAATGTGCTGTCAGAGAAGCCCGACAAGAGAGGGAGAGGAGGAAGCAGGAAGGGCTGAGGAGAGCAGCATGTGCAAGGTGGGCCAGCACTCAAGGATTCTGAGGGATACAGGTCTGTTCAGAAGCAAAACAGCAGAGAAATGCTTAAAGGCAAGGGGATAGGAGAGAGGGAGGCCTCAAGGACGATGCAAGGAATGGACCATCTGCATTGAGTTCAGGCTCAGCACAAGGAAAGTGGCATTTGCAAACAGCTTCAAAAGTGGTGGCTGGGATTTCACCTACTGCCAGAGGAGCTAACGCATAACACTGCACATGCCTCTGCATATGGGGCAAAGCTGCTCTGGGAAATTCCTCTAGTAGGAGGCAGGCAGGGCATGCTACAGCAGGAGCAAAGGGCAATGCAGATGTGCCCTGATCCAGCTCCCCACAGACCCACTGCACAAAGAGGGCAGCAAAGTCCATTGTCACCTCAGCTAAAGAAACAAGGCTGAAAAGCGCACCCAGTCACAACCCTTTGTTTTTATCTTTCAGGGCAACAGCTAAAGCTGTAAGTCTTTGCAATGTCTCCTTCCCTACCAAATTCCTTCTTCTAAGCAAATATTCCTGGGAAATAGCTGTTCCTGGGATGCAAGAGCTGAACTGTCTGCAGTAAGAGTACTGCAGATCTATACCAACCTGTGCTCTGTTACCTATGCTAATAAGCACTTCCAAAGGCTTCGCGTCCTATGACCAAGCAAGGAACTCACTAAACAAAACAAAATTACATTAATATACTCCTTCCCTCCTCATTTTTCTTGGGTAGTTGTTAAATATCAGGAGGCAACCAAGCAGCTCAGGATCACAGATTTTCTTTTTCCCTCTCACCCTTTGTGGCCACCTCTGTTTTCTGAACATCAGCAGGAAAAGCATTAAAATGTGTATTTTTTCAACCAAGGCCCCTGCAAAGCTTTACTGGTACTCATATGCATAGGTGTGCCCCTTCACTTACAAAGTAAAAATACAGATGTAGAGCTACCAGTCTAAATACACAGATGTGTTCATGTGCAAGTTTGGAAGGTGGTCTACCACAGGGTTCACTACTGTGCTACCTGTCCACAAGCTATGAGGACGAGGGCTTGAATACAAAATCAAAACTTTGTGGAAAGGATTTGAAAGAGCTTTAGTTTTGTTCCAGGAGAGGGGGAAAAAAAAGAGAACATAAGAGAACATAATACAAACCAAATAACAGAGGGAAAACAGACATAAAACAAGCACTGGAAATTAAGAAAAAAATAAACAAAACATGCAAATTAAATATCGATCATTTAACAGAAACAACTGTTCAAAATGAAAAACAAACCCTAAGAAACCCATTTCATATGCATTTTATTATTATTTGACCATGATTTCACACATGTAGTCCTTGCTTCTCTTTTCCAGTACGAGCATTCAATTTTTTGTTCTGTACTCTTAAATGTGACTCTTTTTGGTGTAAGCAGCCTCCATTCCAGGTGGGTGCCAAGGTAGTGTGTGCATGAAAACTTAACATGGTCAGGGGAGACTGCTGTCATATTTTAAGGCAGCAAGAGGGATTGTACAAGTCCGGTCAGAAAGGGAAATATGTCAGTCACTACTTGCTCTGCAGCTGTAAAGAAAAAGTGCTACTAGTAAAATAAGAAAAAAAGAAAGGGAAAATCAAAAGAGCTCTTACCAACTTTAGTTTAAATTACACTCATCAACGAGGATGCAGATGGGGTCTGCTAGAATTCTGATATTTCTATATTAAATACAGGTAGTAAGTAAAAAAAGAAGTCTGATTTTAGATTTGCAAATTATCTAGTTGATATCTGTTAATACAAATTATTTAGGAAAATCCTTTGTTTTCTTCCCTAACCAACATCCCTTCCTTTATCAACATCTTACAAACATGAAAGATATTGGTTTCTAAGTTAGCATGCAGTGCCCTACGTGGTTTTTCAACTGATAACATTCTCCATGGTTATTGTCCTAAAAAGATATCAGTCTATTTTGAAATATATTGATCAGTTATATGAAACAACATAAATTTGGCTTTTCAACATCATCGCATCACCAATACTAGCCGCAACTCTTACTCTTCATTCCCAAACAAAATACTTCAGTGGAGGGCTAACTGCCAGCAAAACAAGCAAGTAAAAATGACGTTGTACTCTTACCTTTCCCCATTAATCTAGAGGTTCTGTCCCCACCTTTAACTTCAGACATATTCCTTTGCATAAACAGGGCAAAAATAGCACCCATTTGTACTACTAAGTAGCTAAAATTACAGATCCCAGTAATAATCAAGGAAAATGAAATACAATGCTTCATATGTAACACATTAAACCCGAAGTAAGGCACAGTCCATATGCAGATGCTTCCATAAATACAAATTCATGTTTTCTATTGCCATGTGTACATACACTACATACAGAAAAACAAGAGCAATGTTAAAGCACTCTTGAGTATTGCTATCCATGATTTTTATTTAGACAACAAGGCTCCTTGGGCTAGACAGCTGTACTTCCCATTATGAGACACATCTACAAATGAATACCATGTGTTCTTATACAATATAATACATACACAGGGAAATAAAAAACATTTGCTGCATGCAATATTAAGTCATATATGAAAATTTGATTTCAATGAAATTGAAAACATTGTATTATGACAATGACCTAAGCCTGCAATCTGGGGGGAAAGGGCAGGGAGTGGAGGAAGGGAAGGCACCCTGAATGGGCCTGACCTTGGTGCACAGAGTCAAGACATTTCCAGTTAGTGACGGGGACCAGGTGTGAGGCAAACCAGAGCAGAAGCTGCAGGGCACCCCACGACTCCTTCACTCCCCCTTTCCCAGCTGCACTGCCTGACCACTCTGTCCTGTCCTCAGCCCTCATGACACCACACCAGGCAGGATCCTGCTGGCTTTCCAGCACTGAAGGGATCACCCATAAACCCTAAAAGTTAGGTAACAGTACATAGCAACAGTGAAGGGGATATGATGAGGGAGGTGAACATCTCTGGGCCAGAGCTGGGTGACAAATACATTCTCTGAGCTCAGGTAGGGTGACACAGTTAAGTCCCTTCCTATCAGAGGTATTAAAGTAAACTCTTTTTTCATACTGTCTGCACTGAAAATGCACACTTGCAATCTTAAAAGTTTATGTGGATATGAGAAATATTTGATCATATAAGTAGCCAATTCTAGCTCAGAGGATAAAGAATAACTCCTTTGCCAAAATAAAGCACCTGGACAAAGTCATTTGTAAAGAACTATAGAAGTGCTGACAGATTGACACAGAAAAAGAATCACACACTTGTTAGCATGAAAAGGGTTTAAAACCTACAATGAAAGTCACAGAGCAATAGCAATTGATGTAGAAACTTTATAACAGGAAATTTACAACACATTTTAATATAAAGATGAAAAGGAGACTTTCAGAGAAGGACAAATGCCCATATACCTAAATTATACTATTTTATCAAATCTCAGTTCTCTAAATGCAAAACCGGTGTGTGTACTTTACAGCTTCTGCCACCCCTGTTGAGCATTTTCACCAAAGGTGCGCTAATCTCCTTTGTCAGGAAGGTCCAGTAAAGAATTTAGGGATATTTTCATTGACTGTGCCCTCTAGGCAACTGACCTAATTTTCCCTTTTATGTTGTTTCATGACACCTCACTTGGAAGTAAATCAAGACAGTTGGAATTATTTGTACAATGCCCTCAGAATAAATATGACCTTTACTACCAAGTATATTGTTTTGAACAATGAGGTAATACACTGAAGCTGCCTCTTCACTCCAGTTCCTTCTTTGCTCACACAAGCTTCACACCTGTGACACCTCAGAATGCCCCAGGGGGTGCCCCCAAGCACGACACCTCCAGGCCACCGAGCCTCGCATGAGGCCAACGCTTCTCAGAGCAGCCTAAATCCACATCCCAAAACAACCCTGGGATCTCCCCATCCTCACCAGCAGGCTCCACCAAGTCAGCACAAGCAGTAAGGCAGCCAGCCTGCTGTACATCCAGTCCAATTCAGGGGAAGGCCAAAGGTGTCTCTTTACTAGGAGAGATTAAATGGGAAATTGCCACCAGGAGTCTCAGAGGATCATGTGATAACATTGAGCAGAGCCAACTAAATGTACAACTGAATCATGCCACCAGTCCAGTGCAAAAGTTAACTCTCTGAGGCTACAGCAGAGAATAATTCTTTATTCAGAAATAGTGATTGGTCTATATCCATGGAAACAGCATCAGCATCACCTCAGCACTGCATCTCCAACCAACAGCTCAGCTTTCTTCCACCAGCAGGCATCCAAAGTAACACAGTCACCTTTTGAGTAGTTAAGCCACTTCTCACAAAATACTGCCCATTAATCCTGACACAGCAGAAGACTTGGATTCCCAGAACTGTACGAAGGACTTGGGATGGACCTTGTCATTATCTTTTCCTTAATCCCATTTAATCCCAGAGGTAATTAGTATCCTAATGCATCCTATTCCAAGGTATCCTTTAAGGGAACCAGAGTATACAGGGTCATATCTGTCCACTAGCCTGCCATAACTGGTTATGCCAGGCACCTTGCCCTTCTTCCAAACTACCAAGCCAGAGAATCAGAGGCCAGCAGACCCTGGCGCACCCGACTGAAGGAACATACGTGTTCCTCATATCTCCGTAACTTTAACAATTTCCTCAGGGCTATGAAGAGCTCACTCAGGCAGATAACATGCAGGCAAACTCCCACCTGCCCAGCAGCAGTAGGTTGGTGACAAACACGCAAAGCAGATGCTCTGAGAAAGCAAAACCTGTGGCATGAGGGGTCCTCCGTAATGGAAAAACACAAAGCAATATCCTCTTCTGCTCTTAGGGTCACAAGCTTCCTCCTTAAGAAACTAAATGGATATTAATCTCCTTTTACCAGCCTGGCACAGATGTATGTCCCATGACAACTCACTGTATTACCACTCTCACATTCTTCTCTGATGGCAACCAGCTGGAAGCAAACTGGATGACACACGGACTCAAAAAGTTTGTAAAGCTTTAGGTGATGGTGAACTTTCTGAGGTAAAATTGCCAAGCTACTGTTTGACCCAGGAGGTCTGCTATCAGTGATGGATACATTGCACTAAGGAATCGGGAAGAAGACCTCGGAAACTCATGCTCTACACCTCCAGAGGTAGTGAGGTCAGCTACAGGGCAGCTCACATATCACTAAATTAAAGTCTTTTTCTTGAAGATGACAAGGCACATTGGGAGTTATTTTAAGTCGTTTCCTTGTTTAAAGTACTAGCAATGGTTTCTTGTGGGAGCAGCAGCTTGAAATGGGACAAAGGTTCATCTCTGGCTAGCTAACAACAAGGCACATCAAAGTAATAGTTAATAAAAATCAAAGCTTTAAAATACTACAATTCCCTCACTGGTTATTGTGCAAAGTACTCATTCTACTTGCAAAAGTGTCTTATGCTTTTAGGATATGTTTACCCAAAGAGTTCTAATTTTCCACCTTAAGTAAAAAAATCTAACTTCACACTAATATTTTGACTCAGATCAATTTCATCAGTCTTCGGAAGAATCTTGCTGTAACTTAACCTACAGGCAAGTGACTAAAAGTTCTTAACACCAGACTGAAAATAATTCTGTAATGATGCAAAGACTATATTGGCATATATGTACCTTCAATTAAAAAATAAGTAATGCATTAAAAAAAAAAAAGAAAAAAAGGGGGGAAAAAGGAAAAAAAAAGAAAAAAGAAGAAGGATAAGTACAAAACATGTTTAGCAATTGCAGAGTCCTTCAAAAGAATGGTAATGCCAACTGAAATAGAAACAGAGAATACTTTCTCATGCCAACAGTGTGGTGGTACAATGGAGTAAAAACACAATGGAAAACACAAGTTATGCACAATACAGTTGATCACCACCCTCTGACCAATGCCCAGCCCATGCCTGAGCAGTGATCAGCCCCTCCTGGCCAACTCCCCCCAGTTTATATACTGAACATGACACTCTGTGGTATGGAATACCCCTTTGTCCAGTTCGCGTCAGCTGTCCTGGCCTTGCTCCCTCCTGGCTTCTTGAACACCTGTTCGCTGGCAGAGCACAGGAAACTGAAAAGTCCTTGACTTACAGTAAGCACTACTGAGCAACAACTAAAACATCAGTGTGTAATTGACATTATTTGTGTACTGAATCTAAAACACGGCCACTAAAAGGAAAATTAACTCTCTCCCAGCTGAAACCAGGACAGCAGATGTGACCTTGATTCTTCTATTTAATAAGAACAGTATCTCTTCCTAATGATTTGTGCAAGACAATTTACCTGGAGAAATATTTCTTAAGTACTGAAGCTCCTTTGGATCAAAATTTAATTAAATTTGTATGCTTTGGGTATTTTTTTATACTTTATACATTTTTATACTTATGTGACAAAATTTGGAGGGTGATAAAGAAATAGGGGCTCAAAAAACCTCAAAAGACTAACAGAACAGAGCACGATACAGAAGGCACCAACCTTGTCCAGAATCAGAGGTTGTGCAGCTGTGTCCACACCCTGCCACACACAGGGGAAAAATGAAATCAGAAAGCTAAAGACCAAGGCAGGATGAAGGGAAGGTTTCTCAACCTAGGCTCAAATGCACATGAATACAATTTCACAGCTGTCTGATGGGGTGATGCTGGTGCTGGGCTACAGTCTGAGCACAGTGCAGTGGACATGTGCCACCACTCAGCACAGCCCAGTAATTTGTTTTCCAGAAGGAAACTCAGCATTCATACAGGAAGGAACACTGCCATTGCTAAAAGATAGCCAAGAATCTGGCTCCAGGCTCCTACAAACTTTTACACACAAACTGAGATTACAGTACTCAGTTTGGAAGGTTTGACAAAACTGTCATTTAAGGTTCCTTAGGCTGGGTGCTTTGTCACCCCATTTCATTCCATCCTGTCCCACGCCCCACTTCTCTCTGGCACAGCCCTGTGCTGACTGATAGTCTGGCTCCAGATGCATTTTTTCCTAGCTAATTCTCACCTGCTAACTAACCTGACCTCATTTAGCAACTTCTGCAAAATCATACAACCAAAATTGAATTTATGCCAAATCTGAATGCCAGAGATTAAGTATACACATATATTTTAAATTAAGACAAATTTTAACAAGCTATACTGAGGTCTGTGTTTACTGAGATCTATATCAAATAGTCCTGCAAACAGACATGAGCAAAAATATATATGTTATTGTTTTTCTTATACTCCCTAATACAGGGTGACAAACCTTTTTGGAACAATCTCTTCAAAAATTCAAGCATGATCCAAAAACCTAAATGCTGTGACATAAATTTTAACACCATACATCTTCATAAGCTGTTTTCTAATTTCAAGTCCAAAGTGCCAAATACCACCTTTCACAGCATGAGGCCCATAGTTTCCCATAAACTTGCATAAGCAGCTCCGACTTACTAGGAGAAAAAAAGATTCTGTGTTAGTTGTTCTTGTATGTACCATCCACAGTAAGGAGTTCAAACGAATACAGTTCCTTTCTTAGCTTTCACCTCAAAGGAGAACAAGCATCACAGTGTAAATACTCTTTCCAGAAAGGGGAAGACAGGCACTAGACAGATGCTTGGACATTTTCATTAGTAAATAATATTATCAATTATTTATATTTGTAAAATGTCCTGGATATTTAAGATCTTAGTCTTTTTTACTCTTAAAGCAGAAAATATTACTGAAATTCAAAGTTGGGTTGTGTCTCCTGTAGAAAATCATGCAAGCTATTCTGATTATTCTTCTCATTCCCAACACTGTTTTCTTGCACTACCTTGGGCACTAAGAAACCAAAGCAATCTCTCTAGTGCAAAGTTCAGAGCAAAGAAAGGTGTGTTTAAACAAAGCAGAGATCAGCAAGCTTTTAAGAGCTTATCAGTGGATGACCAAATATAATTTAGAAACTGCACTTTCATTTACCCCATTGAAGTCTGTGGGAATCCAAGCTGAGCTTTTGTTTCTTTTGATGAGCCAGGCTGCACAGTGACACGTGCTGGTAATGAGGGGAAGGCAGGTTATCAGCAGCTCTACACGAGGAGTGCAGGTGTTCCCTGCAGTGCAACACACCTGGATTCCAAGGATCAGTTCTCACATCACAGCCTGCCTTTTGCAGGTAGAGGCTGTGCACATGACTGAATCACTGAACAGCATGAGTCAGGAATAAATGAGTAGGAGATGAAGCTTACACCAGCTTTAGAGTGGTTGTTAAAGGACAAGCTGTACCTGAACTTACTAAAAACCTGCCAGTACAAAGTTAAGCCATCAAATATCTTTTCAACAAAACTGAACCAATGGAGCTAACTTATTTCAGATTAGCCTCTCACAGGATGTGGCCATAGCCACCACTAGAACCCATAAAAATGAGTTAACTTGTCAAATCACAGTCCCACAGTAATCACATTAAACTGGCACAGATGTAGGTTACTGCCAGAGGATTCTGTCAAATCCCTTTTCCTGTGAGTTTCCTTCACTCCCCTTGTGCCAACACCATCACTGATGCAGTAACTTGCTGAGTTAGGTTAAGCAACTAATCTGCCCAAAACCAAAAAATATTGCTTTCAGTTGAACTTTTTGTTAATCCAGCTCAACCTACTTCAGTCAACTCAGAAATGCCAATATCAGGGTAACAAAAATATTAGGAAGGTCTGAGAGATGGAAAGAAACTCTACTTTCAGTGGTGTTCCCCACTCTTTTCAGCACCCATTTATCTCAGCCTAGTATGACTATGACCTGCACCAACCATCATTGCACGTCAAAACTTCTGCTCATTCAGAACAAGCCTTAGGAGTCACTCTGAGAGGAAAGAAAAGGTTTCCTCAAATATATATCTCTTTTCAACAGAACATGAGGACATTCCTCAGGTCTACCTGAAATACAGGCTTCTCAGGAGAAGGTAACACAGGCAACCACCCAAATGAGTTTAGCAGGACATTAAAGCCCACTCTCTGGATAGAGTTATAATGATGCTGATGACCACTCCCACAATGATAACAGTATTATCAGCATTCCCTTATCTAGCTGTGGCAAAGGCAAGCAGGCTGAGAGGCTCCAGAAGCTACACTGTGCATCTGTAAGCCCTCTCATCCTCTTAGCAACTGCTGAGAAAGAAAGCATCTTCCACTGGTCTGTGGTAACCATAGCTCTGGTGTCCTGCTGTGACTGTTCACTGAGTCACAGCTGTGTGTGTGTGACAGCACTGACAGGGCTTCCTCTCTGTTCAGTAGCCAAAGCTTCTGGTTATGGTTCCAAGCCTCTTGCTTTGTATCTGGAATCACAGACTCATAACTACAGCTATAACCATAATTATTACATGAATTCCTGGGCTACTGAAAGCCTACAAGAACTTTTTGCTTTATGTGTGCAGCTAAAATTTAACCTTGCACTTTCTTAATTCAGGGGCAAAGCTCCCTGTTACGTCTGGCTACAGTATACTCCTGGACCTTGCTGTTGTATTTTATTAAAGGCAGAGAATTTCTGAGAGAGATGATATTTCATCAGTGCCCTTGAGTCCCACCATTGTTCTGACAATTACATACAAATCTGCTAAAAACCATCAACTGATTAAAAACACTAAAAATTGTGCAATGTACCTTACTAAGCACATATTGCTAATAATTAACTAAATAATTCCGACACTTCATCCTTATTATTTTCATGTTTTTCAAACAGGGATATGAGTTCAAAATACTTGGCTTCCCAAAGCCAGAGTAAAAGCTGTCTGGGTGTTTAGGGACTGCTGGACTAGAAGAAAAAGGAGTTGGACAAGAGATAAATTAAAGATTCATACTGATGCTAAGTCAAGCAGAACATGTTAACTGTTCTGCTGCAGTTTGGCACTGAGTATGCATGACAAGGTGTTTACTTATTTGTTGAAGACAATGCTATTCTTACTTTGTTTCTTTCTCATGTATAGTGCACCTTCAACCACTATTCTAGGTGTGCTAAAAACATTCAGACTTGCTCCTCCTCAAATACTTCACCCCAAACCATTTTAAGTTCCCTGCAGAGGAAACATTTTAACACATTTTTATTGTCATCTTTTGGCCTAAGAAACCTCCCTAGGAAAGAAGGCTGTTGGAGAAATATGACAGATAAAATGTCTGACATCAAGAAATCATTTCTGGTCTAAGTGGATTGGGATGCTGTATCAGGAAGGGAAGGGAACAGTCACAGAACAAGAGGGAATATTGAGCAGCTTACCCTCACATGAAAATATGACCAGGTACATAACTAGCATGCTTTTATTCTGCTGTAACACAATAAAGTTGGCTCAAAACAATAACCAAATAATAAGTTCATACCTTCAACACTTTTGGGAGTGCAGAAGTGCTCATCCTGTATGCTGCTCAGGATATCATCAAAAATATATCTTAGAAAATGATGGCTAAAATTGTACTTAAGGAATCAAGTCTGTCTATATTTTACATGTCCAAATACAAAGATACAACCCCCCCCCCTTTTTTTCCCCTATTTATTTGGCTGTAAGCATTTAAATTCCCTGCCTGAACATGATTATTTTGAGACCACAACTCCAAGGTAGAGGCGGGTTCATTGCAAAACCAGCAGCCCTCACAAAAATAGCCTGTTGGCACATTGCAAGTACTCAAAGCTTATGAGCAGGGTATTTTTCTTCCCTTGGCCAAGCAGATTTACTGAGGAGTCTGGAATGACAGTCAGTGAGTCATGCGCAGCCGAATCTGCAACACCGCTCACAGCGGGGACCTCGCTGTATCACTTACTGTAATTACAGCCTCCCTTCAGCTGTAGCATTTCAGAGACTAAAAAAACCGAAGGTGCACTTTTAGTAACTCCGGTGAAATAAAGCACCAACAGAGAATGGTGCTGGCACTGCAAATGTTACCCAAACATATGCGAGTAGCCTTTTAAAATCTTACCACTTTCAGCTCCTGCTTCACTAGTAACAGTTACAAAACAAGAGTAAAATATTGGCAGTAATAATAGTTTATAACATTTTTAATCTAGTGCCAATATCAGCAGACTCAAAATGCCACTAGTCTTATTCAAAAAGAAATTTTACAATTCTGCTCATCAAAGAGAAAGGACTTAGAGAAACAATTAACTATGCCACTCTGCGACACTTAGAACACTGGAGTTCAAATTTACAGAGCTCTTCTGGTACTTTGCTGATCAGTTCCATTCCACTTTTGCATAAAGTCTACATGCTTATAACAGCACATCTAGTAATATATTGCATTATGATCAGTCTCATCCAGTTTTGTACACACTCAAGCAAAAAAGAGAAAGCCCATAATTAAAATATTCAAAAGGCCTTTAAGTTTCCCATTCCTAATAGGTAGACAACATGACATCTCATATTCAGTATGTTATGAAGATAAAAGAGAAAGCCTACATACAGAGGGCCCTGATTTTCTTCTTTTATGATATGTCACTCTATTGACTGAGCAAAGTTACTCTTGCTTGTATCTATTTAAGTGTCTGTATGACACAAAATAGATCTCAATAGACTGTCTGTCATGATAGTGAAGGACATTATATCAAATCTACACTCACAACATAAGATCTAAGTCAGCTACTGAACTGGGCTTGTTGAAATAATGCTTTTTTATCATCCTGACAGATGCCGAACAGATGTCTAAGTGCAAGAAACAGTGACTATGTCTGCATAACAAGGACTGCACTGAAACAGCTTCAGCAGATCTAGGGCTCAAAAATGACATGCAAATCGAAGGGACTTCCACCAGGATTCTTGGAAAAACAAGATGACATGACTGCAGTATATACAATTGGCTAAAGTGGTGATCAGCAGCAAGGAAATAATTTTACCTGTGTAGGTGACACTCATGAGACTGAAGTACTGCATGTAATTCATGCTGGGTATGAAGGAGAAGCAAAGTAGGAGGGCAAATGTAAAGACAGATGCTGAAAATGCTGAAGAAAAGTGTCACAAAAAGGATTTTCAGATTGAAGAAACAAAGGCTCAAGGAGAAGCGTTTGCTCCACCCACCAAGATAAAATCAAGTGGAAAGCTGACCACAGGTAACAGGCACCAAGAGGGCTTTTTAATTGGTTGTCAAGACGTAGCAAGAACCAAAAGCAAGAACAAGATAAATTCAAAGAAGAAATAAGGTGCAAACTGGAAGATGGGGAACCCTATGAAGCAGGAACCCAGAATCAAGGAAGCAGGACATGTTGGGATACCACATCTTACTGTCAGTAGATCAAGTTATGGGATTAATACACCAGTAATCAAGGAGCACATTAAGGGTCTGCCATATACTCCATATTTATACATGCATAAAATACAAAAGACACAAAAGCAATTCTAAATAAAGCAAATTCATGCCTTGTTGCCTGTCAGCTCTATCTGAAGATGTTGGTAAGCATTGGACAATAAACATTGTTCAAAATAGCAGGCAAACCCAAGGCAGGAAAGATTTGTCTAATGCATTCAGATGAAGACTGTGTTCATGCAAAACCTGTAGCATATAAAAAGACTGTGATGGTTTTGTAAAGTCGGCTGTAGTGGGATAGATCTTTGCTCAGCAGATAGTTCTTTCTGCTTTTATGGAAGCAAAGCAACACATGGAAGGTACTGTGCTGAGCCATCCATATACCGTCATCATGAAAGGTTACAGGGGTTAGGAACAACAATTGCGGTAATGACGACGGCGACCTGGAATCCCTTCTGTACAAGCAGATTGCAAATGAAATTGCAAAATGCTCCACCAACTTAAGGCAGTTGTGAGTAATCAGCTTGTGAATTTGCTGCTTGTACACTGAGCATTATATGTATCCCTCACAGTACTTTACTCCTTTATACTGGATTTCACTGGTTTTCAATTCGAAGAGTGAGTCACTGGTAGGAAAAGGGGGACAAATGAATGAGAACTTTTCTCTCTGAAATAAAGGAGGTGGAAAGTGACCTTGAAAAAAGGCATGATTTCACGCTTACTGCTAGAATTCTTCTTGGCTTAAGATACGAAGTATTAAGACTTCAGATTAAACTGAGCAAACATTTGAACAAAGAATGAGGCAGATTATCCTGGTAAGGAAAGAATAAAGTCCACTTTTATGTGTGATCTGTAATGTCTATTATGGTCAATGTTTAAAAAAATCATATCTTGTGGGTAATTCACAGCAGAAGTCCTTGCTATTCCTCCATGCTCAAAGGACATCTATAATTCGGGTTTCTTGCTTAGAGATCAAACAGCAAGTGAGTAATTTAGACTACAGCTGTCTGTAGGAAACACCAAATATTTTATGTCCCTCACCACCCATCCCCAAAGTGAACACATGCTACCACTACTAAGTCTGTAAAGCCCATATTTACAAAGATATATAAAATTAAATATTTTTGTTTATGCAGACTTATACAGTAACCCACAAAAAGCGGCACTTCTGTACAACAAAACCTGAGACTGCCTGGTTTCACTGCCACACAGACCCAAGATTCAGCTGGTGCCTCCCAAAGTCAGGCTGATTCAGTAACAAACCAGGATGGTGAAGTTCAGAGGCTGCAGGCCCTGACTAGCAGGTGTCACTCTAAAGAGGAGACCTGAGGTAGCAGCAATCCTGTCTCTTATAACACTCTTTTCCAGAATTGGCCTGAGGTTTAGCTCCATCTCAGGGAAACTTAACTTATTGTTCTCATTTTGCCAGTGACTACTGGCAAACCAAATACAGTATTTAAATAAGGCACAGAAGGGAGAGTGCACAGAACTCTCTGAGGTGTGCAGAGCCTCTGAGGAGGAGCAGCCTCCCTTCACAGTCCTTGGGGCTCTGAAACACTGGCGCCTTTCTTAAATTATCAGCAATAGGAAGATTTACAGGCTCTTTGGAAGTATACAAAGTTAAACAGGCACTGGCTTGCAAAGCTTCAAAGCTCAAATTGGTCTTCCAGTGTGTGTTAATGCAGTGCAGTGAAGTGGCAGCTAAAGTGCACATGCTGGTGAGCAAGCACAGTGACTCACTGGAAGCAGATACAGGGAGGCTGTCACATGACAAGCTGGTGCAGCTCAGGAGACAACACGGAACAGCAGCATCCCAAATAGGAGAGAAGTATGGAGAGGAAAGCAACTCTGCCTCCAGCAGCCAACACATTCAGAATCATTTATCTATTACTCAGTTTGCATTTTAGGCTTGGCTCTTGAAAATGCCATGCAGCAGAAGTTTATTCTCCTCATGCACTGGCGTGTTGGTGCAGTTAGTTCTGCATGGACACTGCATGCATTCACTTGTTATAAATCTATTCCCCATGCACTGAATATTCCAGGCTTGGTCTCAGCCTTACAATCACATTCGAAAAACTTTTTTACATACATATATTTGCATACACACACACACACACATTCACTCACTCTCCAGGACAGAAATAATCCTGTAGAAGACTCTCTGGACAGCATTTTATCGCCTGACGGTAAGCCCACGCAGCCATATGAGAATGTTGTTATCTGAAACACCTACATGTGGCTGGCAAATATGATACAGGACCTATGGTGCTTTCTGCCATAGTGGATGGGGTAGAAATCCCCAGAAACCTAAATGGCACTGGAAACCTCTGCTTGCAGGTTTGGATTTCACATGTATGAGGGTGACGTACCTACGGTCAGTCACTGAAACAGAGTTTTGGACTGTAACCTATCTGATTCACTCCTGGTTTCCCCAGCCCATCTAATAACAAATGAAAGACATTTGTTATTAGAAAGAAAGACAGAAATTATTTAAAATTTTGTGCATGGATATCGCGAAGAAAAGGAGATGACACCAAAATGCAAGTAGCATGACAGCCAACAGGGCATTATTGAATCTAACAGGTTAAAACTTGAAAGTAAGCAACTTAAGGCAATATGGAAAAGAGGGCTGTTATTAAAATTGAATTTGATACTGTGTTTCCTGCTTTTTTTATTTCTCCAAGACAGTTTTTAAGATAAATATTCAGGTAGACCGGATCCACAACCAATATCTACACCTTATGAAGATAATCCTTTAACTGCTACTTTAAAGCAAAATGCATAATAAACTTCCCTATGGCAAAGACAGCAGCTGTGATGCTATTTTAGGCATCACTACTATTAGGGCAATATTCCTAAGTTGCCAAATTGGAAGTAATCACATTGGGGCTATTCTAGATTTTAGCCTACTGAACCAATGATAAGATAAGCCTTTCCAAAAAAGTACCCATTTCACAGATTCACTGTGCCTTTAAAGAACCAAAAAACCCACAGAATAGACAAGTAGCTCAACAGTTTCTTAGATTAGTAAAATTTTAAGTCTCATGAAGCTAGAGTTCTCACACATCTGAAGGAAAAAAAATGAATAGGAAGTACAGCTCTTTCATTCCTAGGATACCACTTTGTTTGGAGCACAGCCAACAAATTGCTTTTTCCAGGATGTACCAGTGTCACACTTCCCTCCAAAGACAAAGCAATTTCTAACATGCACTGTTTTGAATGCTTATGAAAAAAAATTCAACATAGGTTCTTTATTAATAATCTTTCCAAAAGGGCTGCTTCATTGCTGCAGGTAGTGTATTACACAGGCTTCCTAATATTCTGATCCCTGCTTAAATTTAGAGTTTTCAAATTAGCAGCAAGATGCTAACCTAGATATTGAAAGTTGTTCCAATTTTGTTATTTTTTAAGAGGCAAAATAACCTCAATTTCACGTCAGTAACAAAATACAAAATCTGGACTGCAGAAGCAGTCCACTTACACACTGTGAAGAGCCTAATGGAAGAATTTATTTACATAAAGCATTTAAGAATTAAATGGGTTTGGGCATTATTAGTGTCATGCAGCTCTGCAAATCTCGGGAATGTTAACAAAGAAACAAAGTAGTTAGAAGTATGGTGGGGGGCG
>VZTZ01025952.1:281677-351447 GCA_013400955.1 Drymodes brunneopygia | reverse complement strand
AGCGGGGCAGGGCCGGGTGACGGCAGCGCTTCCTGCGGCCCGGCGGGGCCATGCCCCTCCTCCCGGCTCCGGAGCCCCGCGGGCGAGGGCGGCGGGAGCGAGCGGCGGCCGGGAGCGGTGCTAGCGTCGTGCCGCGCCCGCGGTACAGCTCTGTGCGCTTCCACACGCCGCGGACTGCGGGAACCCAGCGTCCTCCGGGCAGGCTGGAGTTTCTGTGAAGGTGTCGCCGAGAAATCCGTCAATTAAAGAAAAATCGCTGCCCCTTCAGCTCGGAGTCAGCTGCCACGGGCGATCTGCTGCGCCCCGAGGCTGCCGTGTGACAAGTGCGGCACGGCAGTAAGAAAAATGAAGAATATATTCAGCGTTTGCTTTGTACGTTATCCATTTCGCTGAATCGCAACAGTATTTGGTGATTGCTTTAACTTTTCATTCATACACACACACAAAAGTTTATTTTTTTAAATGACAAGCTCTCGTAATAAAAATCACAAGAAGGGATAATGTTAAGCAAGGACACTGCTGACTGAGCTGCCTCAGAGCTGCTGGGCCTTAAAGAAGCCGCCATTAGCTCCAAGGTCACGCTCTATCAACCAGTGACAGCCAGAGCAGCGCAGCGTTGGGTCGCCCTTTTTGGTGGGCAAAGCCTCCTCTGTGCCTCGGCACAGGCTCTGATGAGATGGGACTCACTGCCTTGGTATTAGTTTTGAATTGGTAGGCAAGACTTGTAACACGACACCCAAACCTGTTTGTTTTTTTTTCCATGGCAACATGTAAATGCACATACGCTATTTATGTTTGTAATTTGTGCCCTCGTTCACATATGCATATGATTTGTCTGAATTATTATTAGTTTGTTCTATAACTGAACAGATCAACTTCAATATGACTGTAATTTGCATTGCGTTTACTTTTTTCCTTCTAAAACAAACAAATCATGCAACTGCTTTGCTTGCAGTTAAAATCTGCAAAGTTCTATGCTGGGCTCTGTGAGGTGTTCTGAAGCATGTAGGTATCGAGTTCTGAACCTTCACTCAATTAAACCTTGAACACCTAAATTGGAACACTACATGCAAGGTTGTGGATGGACCACACAGTTTTCTGGGCAGCTATTCTCCAGCATGGAGCTGCCATGCAGGAGCAGCACAGAAATCTCGTCCTACGGTCGGTCACTGTGAAGTTGGTCCCAGCAGAGAAGCAAACAGGCAGAACTTCTGGTCATGTTTGAGCAAGATCAGTTTGTCCTCTAGAGTCCTTGATATTTACAGCTAGTGACTTTGGAGAGGTCATAGTCAGACATAACTGAATTTTGCCATTGTTGATGGACCTCTACAGAGTGCCCAACAGGAAGTCTTGATTTCTTTAAAAAGGGTAAAGTCACCATTAAATTTTAAGAAGAGTCCCAACATTACAAGCACAGGAAACCTTGGATGATGTTCAATAGGCCAGCCATTACAGAGTTGCCTTTTGATTTCTCATACACCTGAGGGTCACAAGCTGCCTTAGTTTTAAATTCATAGAAATTATTGAAAGGGGGGTGGGTTTTAATAAAGCCTGCCTCTTCCATGGTTTCTTGGATGTTTTATCCATAGGCAGCTAGCTAAGGTGTTTTGATTAAAATATTTTTGTATTGTTAATTTTTAATCCAAATTTTCACATGAAATTAAAAAAAACTAAAAATACATTAGTACCAACATATACGCTATGCAAAGAAATCAGAAAAAGGAACAGGTCAATTTTTAACTATGTGATTCTTTAATTTTTTTAATATTTACAATGCATAGGAAAGAGGCTGCCTCGCCTCCACAGATGTTCTCCAAAGTAAATGGGTAAAAGAGGAGGCACAGCTTCAGTGCATCTTCAGCAGTGGCTTAGTACTGTGACTACAACAGTTTAACCAGCACTATGCACCAAGAGCACTGAGACAGATTGTCTGCATATACCTACACACTCACAAAAACAAGGACATGAAACCACTGCAAAACTTAGGGCTGTGAAAAGGTTTCCCTGTACTCCCACTGCAAAAGTATTGCACTCTCTCTACATCTCAGGCTGTGTCCCAAAGGCAAAAACTAGCCCAATTTCTCACATAAGCATGCAAACAAGACTCTTCTGTTTTCACAGATCACCTTGAAATACATCAGCATGAGGTGAGAAAACATCCTATTCAGGCATGTTAGCACTCGTATCTGCTGGTGCCTTTGGCTCTTCCTTTAAATGCACGTGTGGTTAATTGTTAAACAGCGTATGCCTAATGCAAAATTATTTTCTGAAGGACCCATTTCTTTTCTTTTAAACTAAACCAGAAAACTAAATGTAAATACCCGGGTTCTTAGGACCTGGCCTTCTCTAAAGCTTTAGCAAACTGGTTGCATGCCAAATACCCCACTTAGTTATAAAACTTCCTTTAAAAAAATAGCTAAAATGTAACAGAAATAAAAGTAAAACATTAAGAGCATTCCATATCTAATGAGTGCTTTCCAAAGCCCTTTGCCTAAATGAAATATATATTAGGTGCTATAAGAACAAAAATGCAAACTGCTTTTTCTTTGATAAGCATCTTAAAACACATCATAATTAAGGCACACCACAACATGCTGCAGCCTCTCTAAAAAAAAGAATGCAGAAACAAGATGTAGTCAATGTGGCATCACTACGGGCTGCTCAAAAGACAATTTTGCTGCAAATGGAGAAGGGGAAGAACCTGCCTTGTTTGGGGGGTGGGGGAGATTAAGAAAGGCAAAACCCAAAATGAATTTGTACCAGTCAGCTGGAGAGCAAGAAGTAAGAAATGTTAAGAAAACTTTGATAAGCATATCACAAGGAAAGTGAGAAAAGGACCTAGAAAGAGAAAAGTCCTATTATAAATGAGACTAGGGATTAAATTAGTGATAAAACCACTAGAGATATTGATCCATTCCTTGCATCTGTCTTTATTATGATGCACTTCAAACACAGAAGTGAATTTAGGGGCTTAACTCTAGACACACTTTTTTCTCTACTTGATAGGATCAAACACAGTCCTGTTATGACAGCATAACAATAGCAAGGCTTTCTTTGATTAAATGATTCCCAATTTACACTAGACGCAGATAGATAATTTTGACCTACAAATGTACTATTGCTGTAAACTGACAGAAATATCACTACTGTCTTTCACTGGTATATATTCTGCCTAACTCAGACTAAATAGTCATTTATTCCTGAGTTTGTAGTTAATATTTTTGTTCTTAAAAAGATCCAGACATACTTATTAGGAAAGTAAGGGTGTTCATAGAGAAGAGAAAGCTTTGGGGAGACCTCACCAAGGCCTTTGAGTATCTTAAAGAGGTTTTTTAAAAAGGAGTTTTTTAAAAGGAGGGAAAAGGACTTTTTATACAGGCAGATAGTGACAGGACAAGGGAAAAAGAAAGCAGGCAGGTTTAGATTAGATGTTAGGAAGAAAATAATTTTTCAGAGGATCACTAACGTACAGGTTGCCCAGAGAGCTTGTAGATGCCACATCTCTGGAAGGGTTCAAGGCCTGGTTGGATGGGGTCCTGAGAAACTCGATCTAGTGAGTGGTATCCCTGTTCATGGCAGGAGGCTTGGAACTACATGGTTTTTAGNATAGTCATTTATTCCTGAGTTTGTAGTTAATATTTTTGTTCTTAAAAAGATCCAGACATACTTATTAGGAAAGTAAGGGTGTTCATAGAGAAGAGAAAGCTTTGGGGAGACCTCACCAAGGCCTTTGAGTATCTTAAAGAGGTTTTTTAAAAAGGAGTTTTTTAAAAGGAGGGAAAAGGACTTTTTATACAGGCAGATAGTGACAGGACAAGGGAAAAAGAAAGCAGGCAGGTTTAGATTAGATGTTAGGAAGAAAATAATTTTTCAGAGGATCACTAACGTACAGGTTGCCCAGAGAGCTTGTAGATGCCACATCTCTGGAAGGGTTCAAGGCCTGGTTGGATGGGGTCCTGAGAAACTCGATCTAGTGAGTGGTATCCCTGTTCATGGCAGGAGGCTTGGAACTACATGGTTTTTAGGGTCACTTCCAACTCAAACCATTCCATAAATCCATAATCAACTAGGTAAGAATGCACCATTTGAGGCTTATAAGTTTATGTGCTAAAAGGAGGATATCACTGAGAAAGGAGATTACAAATCAGTCTATCTTGCTACAGAATCCAAGACTCCTTCAGAGACTTTAAATATTTAGATTAAGATGTCATTCACTGCCTTTACACTCAATATAATCAGTTACCAAAGCCAAGCAGACCACGCAGGGTTCTCATGCTTAGTGCCCTCTTTACAAAACAGCTGCTAAAAAGAGAACTTCTCAGCAGTGCCATCCTTCATTGCTGCTTTACAGGGTTTGAATATGCATGTGTTCAACATATGCTTTTGACTCTTCACTGCAGAGAAATTTATTTTCATTTTTTAAATTTTTCCAAATAAAAAAATAAATCACACTGATTTTCATATTTTGTATAAATATATGATTATTCTTTTAAAATATGTTTCAGCTGATTTTTCACATTCCAGTCCCTAATGATGTGTTAATTATCAAAAGGTAAAAATGCAACCCACTGTGAAGAATTGGCTAGAGGAAATAGTAACAAGTCAGCTGATAAATTTAAATTCACAGGCTGACTTCAATGGCAGTAGATGGACTTGTTCCTGCTGAGGTCTAGAAATCCCCCATCCAAGAACATTTTGACAACCAGTCTAGTGCTAAAGTACAACTGGACTTCTAAGTACATTTTTAATACAGGAATCCCTTCTATTATCTTTTCCACATTTGTTCAGTTGGGTTTTAAACTGAGCAGAAAATGTCTCATCAGCTCACTCACCTAATTCACATTGAAACAAAATGGCAGCACTTCCATTGTCCAAATTATGTTTCCAGGGTTCCAGCCAGCAGCCAGAAAATACATGAAATGAAAAGTTGTTTGTATACTGTAAGATGAAATCTAACCCTTACTGAGCTTCACATTTCATGTATTGCTGCGCTCCACTACCTAAAGAACGACATATGGGAAGTGTTCGGCAGCTGTTAATAATCAATGCTGGGAATAATACAAAAATGTAGATTACAGGTACTTAACTCTTGATGTCTAGAGCTATGTAACTGATTTTACATTCCATTGGAAGTCCGTGAAAGAAATGCACTTTTAGAGGGTAAAATCCTCTGCCCTATGTTAGACCTCCACTTTAGCACATAAAGACGAATTCTGTCAGAATTGCACATTTATTTCCACTGACTAGAAAGGAAATAAATGAGCAGGTCACATGCAGATGTGCACATCTGTCTGCTAAACTTCAACTTTCATGCTTTTATGTTGCCCTTCAAAATATGGAAGATGCAATGTTCAGTTACAATGTGCACCATATGGCATACACGATGTGGAGTAGTCAGTATTTCAAAATGTACTGATATGTAGGAGGTGTTTCAGATCATCTTACACATTCCTGAATGGCAAAGGTGGGGATGAAGTCACATGTGTACACAGAAAGCAGTGATGCCTTCCTAGCTGTCTGAGTCTTCACCTTCTTCTTCACTGCTCTCCACACACATATTTAAACAGCTGATTTGTATCCCATAACAAAAACAAAAGAAGACCATAAGAAAAGGGAGTAACAGTTCTTACATTGTTCGCTTTTCTTGCGAGTTGCTCTAAAATGTATCTGGTGCACTCTGGTGGCTGCTTCGGTAATTCTTAATTCCACGATTTCACAAAACGTGAAAACAGTAACTACCGGTGCTGCTTTTGAGATTATCCATATGAAGACTAATGAGTACATGAATTTATTCCATTTTATCATGTTTGGTTTTTCTTGAATGTTTTCTCTGGAGAAATTCAGATCTCGCCCATTGCTGCCCATCTGCTTACCTTATGTAAATCACAGCCCAGGGATTGAGCAGTTGAGGTTCTCATCTGCCTTATGTTTTTGTTCATGGTCAGACAGCTACTGAATTTTACCAAGAGAGGTATATCTGTTTCTGTAGAAGTAATTTATCCACGTCTATTTGTAGTGTGACCTTGCACAGACCCTCATATCAATTCTTGCTTCCCTTTCCCTCTAACAGGGAATCCATATAACAGGGCTAATAATATTTATGAGGATTATTCACCATATGTTCAATTACAATGAAAGGTACCAAAAAAAGCAGAAAATTATTTCCTGTAACATCTCTACATTTACTTGCATTTGGTGCATGTTTTAATAGGGATAAAATGGCATTGATTTCTGCATCCATAGGCATAGAGAACAGATGATAGATCTAGTGCACTTTATAGCATCTCCCCATGGACTTCTGGGGAAAACTGAATACCACAACTGATGTTTCATGCCACTTTGGGAAAGGGGAAGTCAACATGAATGTTGGAGACTAAGGGATTTTTATTGGTAACTCTGAATGACCCCTTTTTGTTGAGCTACTTTTGATACAACTTTGATTTTATAAACCATAACTTCACATATGCTACTAATTATGAAAAGGTGATTGTATTTTCAGAATATAATGAGCTTGCCCCTTCTTAATTCTCCCAAAGTATTACCTAAATGTGGTGCAAACTGAACGTGTTCACTGCAGAGCCAGATATACTCTACTAGTATATGAAAGTGAAATAAAGATGGATAAAATAAAAAAGTTGGAGAATGGTATCTCATGTTTCTGTTCAATCATTTCTACATTTATACAAGGCAGCTGTATCACCCTTAAAAAAGAATTTTTCTGGGTTAAACTCAATAGGTGCTTTTGGTTTTAATTCAGAGGGAGATCTTCCATACTCCTGACTCCTTGTTGACTCTTTCTGCATCTGTTTCAATTTGAACTGATCTTTCTTGAGCATGAGCACCCTGAACTCTGCAGAGCAACTAGGACCCTGTACCTCAGAGATACTTTCTTGACTAATATCACAAGCATAGAATTGTGGAAAACATCAGCTTTTCACATGGCTATTTCTCACACTGGTGAGACTGACCGGAACATCATGCATTGTCTGATACATTTGGAGCAGACCTGACTGGCTTGCACATCAAAGCACACAGAGGAGGCTCCTTCTGAAATGTCTTCTCAGGGATATATACTATGCTTCTGAATGGAAGGGAGCATTCACTCTGTTGTTGAGAGGCTGCTGTCATGAAGGCCAGAAATCCCAGATTTGTCTCTTGTCTTGGACACTGCAACTAACACCAAACCCTTTAAAGAGGCAGGAGTGGAGAAGACTCTAGCAGCTAACAACCCCACCTCTCCTCCAGGAAATAGATCCCTCTATCCAGTATTTGGGATGTAACAACTGATGAACTCATCAACTGCAGTTTATCAAGAAAGATGGAGGGGGTGCTAGCAAGTGCAGAGAACGTACTTGGAAATAAACACATGATTTGTTGCTTTAAATAATTTTATGTATTATTTGTTGCATACTTTTAGAGTGATGGCTCTATTCATCACTCGGGTCCAGGGTCTGTACCAGTTACCATCACCCCCATCCCCCACTTTAGATCAGACTTCAGTAGGGTCTGGGATAGTTTTTTCAGTCTGCATCTGGCTAGGAAGTTGAAACTGTGCTCTCTCCCACACATCAACTAAGTCAGTTGGCACGATGACTGGGAGCTCTTCTCTTCCTTACCCTTCTAATTTTGCTGTTGCCTGTAGATTTGATCACAGCTGAAGCTGCAGCACAAAAACATCTGGTGATATAAAACAGAGCAGCCACAAAGGAGGAGAGTTTAGTCAGTCAGAAAAGCTCATGAAAATTGTGACACAATCGTAAGCTGAGCAAGCCGGAGCTATCCAGAAATGTCATTATGCGCCGAGGAGAAATGCTTCAGAACAAAGAAAGGAACAATTGCATGAGTCATGGGCTGTGAGAAAGAAAACCACTTCTCTTTAAGGGTTGAAGAATACCCAGTAAAACTTCAAGTTAACACAATGCAAAATATTCTTAGTTCTTTCTAACTGACAAAAATATTCATTTTGCATCATCTTCTTTCATCCAAAACCAATCTTACAGAAGTGTTTCCTTTTCTCACATTTTACACTGCAATCAAATTCAACCACTCTTAATACAAAATATTTCAAGATGTCAGTCTTATTTTTGCTATTTTGAATGGAAACAATCTTGCGAATTCAATATGGATTTTAAAAATGGTTCATATCAACTCAGAACTGCATTTTCCAAAAATTTAACTAAAATCCAAAAGAAGGCCACCATGCTTTAATCACATGAGAGGTCCTGACTACAGTTTAAGATATACCATCTCAGTGGGACAATAGCTTTTAAAACCATGTTTGCATGTATCACAGACAAGTCAGAAAAAAGGAATGGAAGTTCCCACATTCTTGTTTGCCCTGCCTATTTCATGAGCTTACCAGGCTCATTTCATACAACTAAATTTTTTTTGACATCTTTTGTATAAAACAGCTCTGGCAATGACATTTAGCACTTGCAATTTTTTAAAAAAATGAATGTAAGTGTATGATATTTGGGATTGGAAACAACGTAACAAGGACTGGACACATTTTGAAGCTGTAAGAAAAACCAGATTCTTTATGATAGTACTTCTGATGTTTTTTATTTACTCTTCATAGGTATTCAAAAGTAACTCCCATGAATAACAACCAGAAGCACAATTAACATGAATAATTGTGCAAAAATTTGTACAAGAAATAAATATTTGAGGTTTTGTTTCTTTTTGGTTGAAAGCCAGTTAGAAAGCTGAAAAAATACCAGTCATACACCAACTAAAAACCCACAGCACTATTATAGCTGTTCTGTAATACCATGTACCAAGCAATAACTATAAAGTTCATAAGTATCTCTAGACTGATGCATAGCCACACACGCAAATCACACGTAATTTTAAACAAAGTGTCAAATCTGTAGCCAATAAGGCCTCAGTCCTCTAAAGGTACATTTGTGACAGTCACAAATTTAATAAATTCGCACTAATTTCCTCATCTTGGATTGCAAAGAAATTGTGATAGGTTTGTAGAGCAAGGTTCAGACAGAGCTGCAGAATTACAAGGCAAGAATATACTACTACTGTTGTGTATTTTGGAAGCAATTGCTGGAGTTACAGAAGGCTAAACTTGAACATTTGCCTACATCAAGATATTATAGTGAAGTTTCTGCAGGAAAAACATAACATTCGCAGTTCACTTGGAAGATATTCACCCCTAAAAAACTGTATTTATGTTATAGTGGTTAGATTTACTTTTTTTTGATTTGCTGTAGTATCTTACTATTTAATAACTCACGCTATGTACATTACTGTTCACCATATGTCCAGAAAGGAAAAAAAAAAAGAGGGATGCTGAAGTAACTTTTAAATGAGGACGCATATGTGGAAAGCAATGCAAATATACATATATGTGAACATAAATATTATGGGGACATCTATGACCAAGTCTATTGAAATTTCAATCTATCAAATATAATTATAGGTTTACTGGGAGAAGTTAATATGGTCACAAGCAAACTCAGAATAGTAGTGAATGACACAAAACCGTCCAGGGAAGCGGGGTGGTTTGCAGAGCAGGATGCACACATGTATCCTGCAAGAGGGAAGAGCACCCAGGGAATGGTTCCAAGCCACATGGCTGCCATAGGGAAGTGGGGTCAGAGCGAGCAGTAACAATGTGCAGCTGCATTGGTGTTTGGTCTTTGATGAGAAAGACCATCTGTAGCTCTTGGCTGCCCTTGGTTACATCTTGGCACTTGAAAATCAATTGGAGCAGTGCTACTAGCTTGTTTCAGTGGGAGAATGCATTTCTCTCAGGGACAGAAAGCAATGCCTGGAATCAGGGAACACTATTCCTAATACACTATCTCCCCCTTTCCCTGGGAAGCCTGTTCAGTGTTCAACCACACTCTGGGTGAAAAACCTTTTCCTGATACCTAACCTAAACCTGCCCTGACTCAGCTTCAGGCCATTCCCTCAGATCCTGTCACTGATCACCAGAGAGAAGAGATCAGTGCCTGCCCTTCTGCTTCCTCTCATAAGGAAGCTGTAACTGCAATGAGGTCTCCCCTCAGTCTCCTCTTCTCCAGGCTGAACAGACCAAGNTTTCCCTGGGAAGCCTGTTCAGTGTTCAACCACACTCTGGGTGAAAAACCTTTTCCTGATACCTAACCTAAACCTGCCCTGACTCAGCTTCAGGCCATTCCCTCAGATCCTGTCACTGATCACCAGAGAGAAGAGATCAGTGCCTGCCCTTCTGCTTCCTCTCATAAGGAAGCTGTAACTGCAATGAGGTCTCCCCTCAGTCTCCTCTTCTCCAGGCTGAACAGACCAAGTGACCTAAGCCCTCCTCATACAGCTGCCCCTCAGGGTCCTTCACCATCCACATTGCCCTCCTTTGGATGTTCTCTAATAGCTTAATATCTTTTTCATAATGTGGTGCCCAAAACTGCACACAGTGTTCAAGGTGAGGCTGCACCAGTGCAGAGCAGAGTGGGACAATCATCTCCCTTGAGCTGAGTATTTTTTACTAAATATATAAACAAATTGGCAGAAGGCAATATAATCTGGTCAGTAATATTTCCATCTCAGAATTTAGATGACTCTATCTATCTCTTATCATGGGACAAATTATTTAAAATATTGAAGAGTCATCAGCACCTTTTTTCTATCCTTTCTTGACTGTAAAAGACAGTGCTGTTCTACTTTATATACTGTGAATGAGAGACAGACAGAGGCAAAGAGTTGAGGATTGCGTTTTGTGTTAATGAAAAGTAACATTTTTGAAGGGGCACGTAATTTCCAGCCAGACTATAATCTCGTTATCAATAATTATGGATTTTAACAACCCCAGTATAGTAAATCAGCTGCATAAACTTCTGGTTTCACCACTTTTTCCAAGCACATTTTCTACCATCTTTAAAACTGAAATACAAGAAGTGAGCACTTTCAGTAATTTGAGTATTTTACAAACTCTCACTGAGAAGGGGACTCACCTTATATCTGAGTGTGAATGACAATGAAATTTGGTGGAAAATATTAAAAAGAAGAGATCTCTAATACCATGAGTTCTACTCTTGAGGGGATTTAGCACCTAATTATTTTACCTTTGTTTTGGAACATCTTGCAAAAGTACATGAGGGGATAATCATCTGTAGGAGCTTTCATCACCTGCTGGCTGATATACAAAAGCTTCAGCTATACACAAGTACGTCCACCTCAGGAGACCTCACAATTTTCTCAGAATTATAACAGTGTTACTAATAAATATCATAAAATCACATTTCTGTTAGCTTAGCTGGTTAGAAACGATCAAGTAGTACTCATATGAAAATCCTATTGTTTGTGTTTTGCTTTTCTCAATCTGCAAGGTGAAGGACAAGCCAGAAGCATGGCAAAACCAGCACACGGGCCGCAAACAAGAAAACCTCAACTATTATACAAATGTTTTTTTCTCCCTCATTGTCCATATATGCAGATCGCATAATAGGCATTACTGTAGATTGTTTGAGGTTTTCTTCTTAAGGCAACAGATAAGGATTGATAAATAGATAAAAGGCAAATTGATAAATCATAAGGTAAATGCCTACATTGTAGAAAAAGAAGTTATCTTTCCATAGCTGAGATCATCAGTGTTTGTGAAGAAGGTAGCCTTACTTCATCAAAGGCTGAAAAAGATTTGGGAAATGGGGTTATAAATGACAGGACAGTAGAATACTGCCGTTTTTCCGCTGCCAGAGCACAAGAAGCAAAATGATGACTACACTAGAGTCAGAGACTAAGCCTCTGCTGATTTTCCTGGACTAATATTTCAGCCCCTAGTTCCTGTCCTGTGAGCTCAGCATCTGCTGCAACACTTGAGCTCCTTTACACTCATCTCTGAGGTGATGCAGGGGAGATGGGCACCAGGGCAGCTCCTACCAAGACTTCAGTCCCCCGGCCCAGTGCTGCTGGAGCTGGATGGTCTACCAGCCTGGCTTTGGACTTATAAATTCTCTTCTGAGAAACAAATAAACAGATCCATGAGAGCATTGTTTGTTCTCTGGGTTTTGGATTCATAAGAGATTTGCAATTTTAAGTATTTAAGTTACTTTTTCCTTGTGGTTCATTTGTTTGTTGGGGTTTTTTTTCATTGGGGGATAATTATAGGACAACCAACATTTCCTCCTCCTGCTTTTGTTTTGCATTTTTTGCTTAGATCACCTTGTGATTTATTTCAACATCATTCTTATAATCAGGGAGGTCTTTTAAGATATAGCACTATGGTAATAAGTTAGAGCACTCTTTCTTTTGGGTAAAAAACCCCAAAACAGATAGGAGAAGGGAACAGCAATGTGAAATTCCACAAGAATTCACAAACAATTATTCCCTTCACAGCTCCCACCTAAATGATGGGATTACCAGGTGTCAGCTCCCTCTCCCTTTTGTGTTCAGAAAGGTATTTATAGTTCAGGCTGGGCACTTGTCAACAGCACCCAAGTCTTGAGCACATCCCAAAAGAATTAGGAGAATTTTGGAATGGGAGCTTTCTCACTACGACCTTCACTTCAATTTTGCCAGTTGAACTCTTCCAGAATGGGTACAGAAAAAAACACACTAGTGTAGATAAATTTTACCAATATAAGAATCCTTGTAACATTCAATACCTGCTCAGATGTTCAGGTGGCTGTAGTAGAGTAAAGTGCTTTTCTATTGCAGGCATAGTAGGGCTTTTCCTAGTACAGCTATCGTTTCTAAAAGTCCACATTTCTCACTGAAATAGCCTGGTTTTCAAGAGTGTGAAAGCTCAAAAAGCACTTCCAAAGATTAGAAAAAATTAATCTCCAGCCATTGAACCTTCAGATATCTCTTAAGTTTTAGTTTTACCAAAGCAACAGCACAAACACCACATGTCTTTACGATGGTTTTGGGGATCCTGGCCATGAATAAACAGTTAAGGGAAAAAAAGCTGCATTGTGTGCCAAAATAATTTTTTTTTTTTTTTTGTCTTAGTGTGTTTTTTCTCTTCCGTTGCTTTGGAGCATTACTAAAAATTAAGACAAAATTGCTATAAAAGATTATTGTTACTCTAAGAGCAGATGCAGTTTTCAAACTGAAGATTTGGCTTTTTCCTAGCCCCATTTTCAGAGTTATCTATTTGTGGAAGCCTCAGGTTATTATCTATCTAAAGTACATTTCATTACAGTAATCATGGGAAGATATTTTCACAAGGAATCAGCCCAATGTATAATGTGTGCTGCAATATTACGGAGAAATATATATTACAATATATAACCATAATAGTTTAAAATGTCTTAAGTGCTGCCTAATATACTATTCACATGGGCAAAACTGGAATTTTGTTTTTCCCCTTGAAGCAGGTACCTAATTTTTTAGCTGCCAACAAGCTGTGAAACACTAATAACTTTAGGATGTTGCTATGTTTCAAGTACCCTGCTTTAATCAGTAGTATCCCCTACTTTTAACTATTCAGTTCAGACTATTGTAGCTATTTTAGTCAACATAATTTCCTAGTCTCTCGGCTACAGATAAGTACTTTAATGAAAAGCATGGCCAAAATTTTAAAATAAAGCTTCATCACAGTTGCTTCGCAAGGACCCACTAAATGTACTGGATTTTGTATTATTCACATTTAGGGTCTGAAACTACAAAAGTAATGGAATAGATGATTAAGTACCATTCTTAAATTATAGACATATTGCAAAGTACAGAAGAATACTGGGAATATACTTACAAATCTCCCAAAAGAATTTACTGTACTATGCTTGGTGTATGTCAGAAAGACTTTAAAGTCATAGAAGTACATGGCAAACTCTTTTGGCATAACATATTCTTAGTGAAGCAAACAATGTACATTAATAATAAAATAAGTATTGGCCTAAATTGTACAGTCATATCAGGTTTTCTGTTAGGAGGCTGATTGTCCCAAACATCCAAACACAATATAATGGAAGCTGTGTTTATGTTTAAACAAAATTCAGGTTTAAACTATTTTAAATACCATTTCTAATTCGGGACTTAGTTGAATATGCCTAGCTCATACAAGTAATCCTAGTGGTTTGACTGCAGACTACTGTAATTGTAGGATCAATTTTGAAAAGCCACCAAACACCCATAGAGAGCAGAGAATGTGGTCTACAGGTGAAGACAGGGAACTAAATTACTGAAACACAAACCTCAAAGGAGAAAAAAAGAGTTATATCAATGGATTGTTCACTGCCTCTTCCAGCAGCAGGACTAAGGGGAATTAACAGTAACTGCGATGAAGAAATGGAATCAAAACAAACTGAAGGGGGAGGCATTTCACATAATGTGTCATTACACAGCATTATTGCTTGCCACAGGATGCTGGTGCAGCTAAAAGCTTACACAAGTTCTCAGCAAGACTGGACATGTTTGTGGAAAATACATCCATGGGCTATTGCTAAATACACAGAAAGAACATCTGGCTCAGGAATTGCCTGGCAGCATATGGCTACAAGCTGGTGAAAGCATGGGGAATATTGCCCCTTCTTTAAAACTCTTTTATGGGTGTCTTTTAAACAAGGGAGATGGACTTTCTGTCCAAAGCAGTAGAGCTACTTTTATGTTCAAATAGGCCATAATTTAAAATAATTCTTGTTCCTTGCAACAATGAAAGTAATGGAAATGCATGTGAATGACAAAAAATATAAATTATTATTCAGTATATAGGACACTAGAAAAAATTATCTTTACTATACTGCATTATTTAATTTTTTTTAGAAAAGTAACACATCCTATTCAATTTATGATTGAATTTATTGAACTTTCTGAGGATACAATTTCCTGATTAGATTTAAAATCATCACCTTTCAAGGAAATCTGGATCACATTTAGCATGCAGTTGTCACAAGTAGTTCTCAGGAACTCATTCCCCACCATGGATCTTGTGATGTACAGGTTGGCCTGCTCCAGCTTTGCAGAAATGAAGCAATTCTTCAACTCTAACCCCTGTAGCTGAAACATTTTAAACACAGAGTAACACCAACAGTGTACTTATCTGCAGAACACAGGCCTCTTTCTAAATTGCAAGCCATGTTCCCAGCTCATAGTGGATGTTCAGTGTTATCTTAATTCAGTGAATTATGTATTCACAAAATAAACATGTATTTAAATTTTAACAGTGCACTTTAGTCAGTAAAACTGTTGTGTTTATGCCCTGATTGGAATTGTAAATATCAAAAATGTCAGTGGACAAACAGAAAGACATCTGCATCACTCTGAATTTCTGAGTGATATTTTGAGTTAATGAATAAAAACTGTCAAATGCATTTTGCTACAGCAAAAAGTAAAAATATTTAGAACACCTCTGGATTAGAAGGCTTCCTAAAAAAAAAAGATCTGTTCCCACTGTAAAATATCAGTACATGTTATCAGATATCCTTCAAAAAATTACGTTTGCAGGCATCACCAGAGCTCATAATCCAGTTCATACTGATGCCCAAAGACTGTCCTGCTGATTTTTTGGTTTTGGTGCTATGTTTGAGTCAGTAGGACTGAAATCTAAGAATGGATATTAAATAAATTATATTTACTTCAGATTAAACCAAGGTAGATAGTGCAAATAAAAGAAATCCCCTTGAAAACACTCCCAAGAACTCATCTGTTTGAAGATGGTATTAAATACAGTCCACACAGCAGATCTTTAATATTAGCAGAGAATTCCATATTTTGTTTCCTTCCATTTCATTCCTAAACACTTGATCACTATTCATACATTCTGCAGTGTCATGAAAATACCTTCAATATTTAACTTTATCTATCAGGGCCTAGAGATTTTTATTTTGCCCCAACTATTTCTATTTGCATGCAAAGTCTCATTACTGGGCTAACACAAAGGAGAACTGCAGAATCAAGTGATTTGCTAAGCTAACAATCTCAGCATGACTCTTAGCTAATACAAGAGTAGGTTCAAAGATCCTCTGAATTACAATGTAATTGTTGCACATATTCCAGAGCACAATTCCAGAAACGAATGAGAAGTTCAATCTCTGTGCAGCCAGTTCATGGGGTGTTCCAGCCTGAGGAACCTCAAACATAAGGGAATTTTGTTTCTCACAGTGCATATCTGATAGGAAGAGTAGACAGAAGAGCAGGACCATTTTTCCTTTCTATCCTGCTATTCACAATATCTTGTGTTTTGCAGAATAGATAGCAGTTTTGTTTTCACTTCCCTCAACTGGGCTAGAGCAGGTGCATTTGGGGAGACTTTGGACATTAGTCCATTTTTCCCTAGAAGCTGGGATTTCTGCTGCTGGAAATTCTGGATGACTTTAAGTACTTCTGCCATCAGTAATTAGAATTGTTTTGTCTGGATCAGAGCAAAATAATTCCTAATCTGACCTCACACAAAACATTCCCCCTTTCCTGTGTATTAGAGAGATTTGTACCCTTGGGGTGATCTATAGCACACATACACACAGTGCTGGGTAATGGTAGGTACAAGCCAGCTGCCTTCTGTGGCCTCCATTGTTCTTGTAAATACTGACATCTGTGTTTTCTATTCAAAGGATTTTGCCTGAAATCAAAATAAAGTTTATAATCTTGAAAGGTAGAGAATTATTTGCCTTATCCTGCCTGATTTTTAGTGTGACCCTTTTTTTCCTCCCTTTTATCCATGTCTGAATTCCATTGTGTTCCCAAGCTAAACTCAAAACACCCGTAAAGGCCAGGATCTTCAGGTTAAATTCTCCAGCTTCACAACCAACAGTGGTCACTATTCTGTGCATCACCAACTCAAAAGGAGATTTTTTTGTTAAAAAAAGAATACAAACACTCAGTCTTCTGCTTTCAAGGAATACTTTGTCATTTAGCATGCTTTTATCTCCAATACCAAATGTATTCAATATGTGTGGGCTACTATATCAGTAGCTGCCAGTCAGATCAGCACCTATCATGGGACTGTGATCCAGCAGTGTTCAAGCGAGATTCTCACAAGTTTTGGAACGCCAAGATTCACTTAAGTACCCCGACAATTTGAAGCTCAGGGAATAGGTGAGGCAAATGTATTTTTGTGTCTTGAAAGCAGCAGCTGTCAGGAAATGCAGAGATACCAGCCTGATACCCGGTTCCAAGGCAGGACTCTCCAGCTTCAGTAGCTTCAAAAGACTTTACGAACTCTGTGCTTGGCCTTCTGCCAAGAGTGGTGATTACAAAGTGTCATGACATGTAATTCTTACTAATTTTTCTCATGTGCCCCAATTGCCAGGGTTCTTTCCTCATGACAAGTTTTGGATCCTGCTGTTCCTAACTACAGAACTAAAAATAAAATGCTGGTGCAGAACAATGTCTGTTAGTTCTTTGGGTACTTACTAAACCAGAGGACAAAAATAAACAAGACTATACTATATGTAACACATGGATACATTTAAGAGAGTTTTATTATGATACACTGTTCATATTTACTAAAACATAAAATGAAATGACTATGTTTGTAATGGTGCAAGTAACAATCTACCACCATTTTTCCCCCATCAGATTAAGAAGGAAACAGCTGTTGTCAGAGGGCAGCACAATGCCAGTAGTCAAACAGGAAGGATTACAGCATTCAAGTAATCTTAATCCTAGTGCATAAGCATTAATAGAGGCTTTTCCTTCACCACAAATGGCTAATGTAGCTAAGGTCTGACACTGGTCTGAACTTCTCTTACCTAGGGAAGCTAAATGCTGTTATTGGAAGCATAGTAGATGAAGTAATATTTCCTTGAATAAAAATGTCATGAAGGATTTACAAATCTAACATAAACCATTAAACTGACAGCACCGTGAAGTCCAGAATATTAAAGTGCTGTCTCTGCATTAGCTCTAAAGACACCTTGAAAGAAAACATAACATCCTTTACTGCACTTAAATCTATTATAAACAGCTCATTATGATTTCCTATTTATCAAATTGATCTGGACCTTATACTCTGCTGTGTGAGAGAGTTCAAGGGAAATTGCTAAGGGCACAGAGTGCAGGCAGTTCATTGCATGGAAACTGCTTTTGTTTAGGAGCAGAAACACAGTTCTGAAAGACTAAGACATTTCAAAGTTATATTTACTTAAACACCTGTGTTCTGTCCTCATTTCATGTCTGCTTATCCCATAACAGTGAAGGCCTTTGTTCATCCCATTTCTAGTGAGTACATGTACATGTGCATGCATTCATAATTCTTATTTTTAAATGAATCCTAAAGACATCTACTTCTCTTATATCACTACTATATATTTTAATGTTCTTTTATTATTATCATCTATATTTTGATGAGTTTTACTGCAATGATTAATATTACAACAGCAGTAGTTCTAAAATTCCTTCAATTTTGTTTCAGTCAGTTTTTATTTACCTTATTGGGTAAATTACCTTTACCTCACTTACCAGAAAGCTGAGAGCCATTGTGGCACTGTGGGGAAGAAAAGCTAAGGACGAATTTGCTGCTGCAAGTAGTTCAAAGGATTATCACAAAGCCCAATCCTTCAATTTTATTAGAAATTGATCCCTTAACTGAATTAACTATCCAAGCAGGTTTTTATCCAAATTAAGTTTCCTTCTAAAGTTTTTCTTGAGGCAGATGGTAGCCTTTAAAGATTATTGGAGATACAAACCATTCTCTCTTATATATGTAATTATAAATCAATATCATGTCCCTAATTCATACAGAGCACATGCTTTTCTGTGGCTATGAAATCTCTCGTCTCATTATGCCCAGGTCTAATAGCATTTACTGTCATAATAACAAAATGTAGTATTTATGGGAGATGTTAATCTGTTGCTAGGGCTGGCGACCAAATGCAGGGCCATATGCTTCTCTGCTGGGAAGAATAGGAAGGACCAAAATTCTTTTCACAGAATTAAAATTTTCTACAGGAAAAATACATGATAGAGCAGTTCTCCTCTTGCACCCACCCTTTGCTGTAGTGTCCCCAAACCTGGGGTTTGGAGAAAAATTTAAAAATTGGATAGCATTATAGAATGGACTATAGGGGTTGGTTTGCACCTGTAGAGAGGGGGAGGGGTTTTCTCACTTTTGTTAGAGGAAATGTCAATTCTGCAGAAAGGGAATGAAGGTAAAGATACATGTAAACAAGGGAATGTAAGTCTAGCTCTCATAACTTTGTGTAGATCCCTAGGTCATTTGATTTTGCCTCAGAAACTACGATAAAGCCCACAATGTCAATGCATGCCCTTGCCACAAACATGAGGAGATTCACTACTTCACCACCTACAGACATTGCAACTTGAGAGCAGAATCAAACACAATAAGGAAAAATACCTTTGTACAGACTTGATGCAAGGAAGAAATAAACAGAATTTTTAGCTTCATAAATGATGTTTGTCTTGACTTTAAGCTTATTTTTCAGCAGACATGAAGTATAAGCATTTCAGTTCTTAAAAACATTAAATTTATGGAATGCCTATGACTACATCTTTCCTGGACATGTTTGTGTTGAGCTTGCCTCCAAATGTCATCCATGACCCTTTTAATGTTTTTTCTTGTATTCTGCTTTTCAATCTAGGTGGACATTTTTAATGGCATTGTCATGCATTTCTTTGCTCACTCTTTTTTACTATGTTTCCTAGGAAGAATATTTTTTACAAATGCAACTATATACTGTTTTTTCTCAAAGTCACCATAAAAAAGTCTTGCCATAACATTGCTTGACTTACATATCAGTGAGTCCATGAAATGTCTTGATTTCTAATTCCCCCATCTGATAACTATTCAAATTTCTGCAGCTCAGTGGGACACATAGTGGCTAAGAGCTCTTTCTGGGTTGCTGGCTTCTAGTAAGTAAAATGTACTTGTCTATATTTTTTCTTCAGTTGACTTTCTATGAATTTTCACTGTGCTCAAGCTCCTGCTTTAAATCTCTGACATCTCAAATCTTACTTTATACAGCACTGTTTCTTATTTTGATCTTTGTGGTACAGAAAGAAAAATTATTCAAGTGATGCAAACCTTCCCTCCAAGCTGACGGACTCTGATGGCCACACTGGCTTCTTTCTTCTTTTTTTTTAATCCAGAGATTATGAAGAAAGTTTTGGAAGCACAAAGGAGGAATGAGGCTGATAAAAATTTATGCTTATTACACGATAGAAATCAAGTATCCATTGATTCTATTGATCACTCTTGCAGGGGGAAAAAAAGTAATACTGGGCTTTTCAATTCTCACTGCAGTTAGTTTTGCTGAGATGATATGTCAGGAAGGATTGAAGGAAATAAGCGTCTGACCAGGAAGAGTGAGGGAATGAAGGGCTATGTGTATGCCACACATACTGTTGTCCTCCCTCAGAGAATGAAGAAAACAAGCTCAGAGTTACTGCAGCCACCTCCTTTCCAGTGCTGGAAAAGCCACCACATGGGCTACCCAGCCAAGGCCATGCCTGGTTTGACATGTAGTACCAGATAGAGGAGATTTTGTCTGAGAAATATCTGCCAACCATCTGTGGTGGCAAGGCTCACCTTCCACCTCCAAACAGTACAACTGTCTCTCTTTCTCTCTATTGCATCTGGCCAGCCTGGTGAAAAGCTGAAATGGTGAGTGTCCCAGGGCATGTTCCTTGGGCTCTGATAATCCTCCTGCCTTTGTATGGTTTCCAGGAGGTATTACATGGAGCAGAATGGCGAGAAATTAAATGATAACAAAACACTGGTGATGGCCTTCTTTAGTCAAAGATCTAGTTATGTTCAGTTGAGGGAAAACTGCTGGGTTGACACTCTTAATTCACTCTGAGAATTTTTTTGTCATTTATCATAGATTGGTCAGAAAGTGGTTTAAGCTGTTTCAAAGCAGTGATGAACAAATTTCCTTTTCTTGAGCCAAAAGTGCTGATGGAAGAGGGTGACTTCTTTGCAGAGCTGGAATACAATCATTTAGTAATCCTTTTTAGTCAAAATGAGCTGAACTGACAACTTTAAATAGCATTTAGTTACTAACAGCATTTTGCTGACTGCATGCTTTTTTCTTTGCATGTCACTTTTAAATAAAAATAAGAGTTCAGGCTTACACACAGATGATTCCCAAGCCTAAGACCTTGTGTTCCACAGCCTCACCCCAGGCTTCTCAGTTGTTCAGCATCTTCTGAAGGAAAAGGGCTTTCAGCTCCATAAAGATCACTGACAAGTGTCAGCATCTTCAGTTGAGATAATAAATGGATTTATCTAAATACTGTATAAAGTATGAGCAAAAAGCCTACAAGAAAGGAGGAGTGAGGGAGGAACAGCAGGGGATGGCAAGAAAACTCAGTCTTAAAGGTCAAAAATGTAGGGATAAAGTAAAAATTGCCGAAAGTCAAGCAAGCTCCTGACAGTTGATAGGTCTTGACACCTAGCAATATAAATTAAATTATGTATACTATTCTTTGACAGTACAGAGAAAAAGAAATTAAATGTCAATGAAGTTGCTGCACAGTAAGAATGATGTTGAGATCAAAGATAATGTTGGCATGGCCACCCCAAAACTTCCCAACTCAATACTCTGTCAGATAATGATAGCAAAAGCCAGACAACTCCTGAAAATCTGTGGATAACACTACATTGTATTCCAGAGAGCAGCAAAGTTTTTAAGGTTTGGTAAAGTTAAGGCAGGCAGAATAAACAGTAGTCTGTCCCAGATACTGAAATAATTCCCCTAAGAATTCAATAGTAAGTGATTACAACAATCTGTCAGCTCAAGTGATGCCATATTACCAGACAATGACAACATAACATAACAAATATAATTCAGAAAGAGAAAAATTGAAAAACTGGCACCTTTACACCTGTTTCTCTGAGCTTGACAGTGTGCAAGTCTTCTTTACGAGTTTCAAAGGAAAACATATTTTGAGACACAGAGGTAAATGGAAAACTGGGATAAAATACAAGGCATTCTTTACCTTTACCAAGGTAAATACAGATTTTAATAATAAAATAGCTTTTACTAAGGATGGGGGGCTGCAGGAGACTTATCCTATATGGCCTTCAGTATTGTATTTGATACTAGAACACATAAGGACTATAACTTAATACAGAGCTAAACAAACAGGAGAGTGGGAACAGTGCAAATCTGTAAATGGGGGAAAAGCTTATTTGAAAAGAGACAGCAGTACATTGCACTGAAAAGCAAACCAATGGATTGGAGGAGTCTTCCTAATAAAATTTCTCAGGGTTCCCTCCTACTAATGATCTTATTATTTCATATTTTCATTCATAAGTTTGACACAGAAAGAAGAACGTGAAATTTACTGATATTACAAAACTAAGGATATCAATGTAGAGAAAGTTCAGGATATTATACAGGAAAATGGATTAATGAAAGGACTGAAAAAATAAAAATCCTACACAGTGCATGAATTTAATAGACTTAATAACTAGATTTTATGCAATAAGCCAGGGGACTCATCAGTTTGAAATGACAGATACTAATTGGTCATCAAACACAGTGTTGTACAGCAATAAAAAGGTATAGGCAGTTCTCTGTACATCTAGCTGTATCAGGCTAGATAGCAGACTTTTAATACCAAAGGCATTGATCACACATTAAGTAAAATTATAGTGTCACTTTCAATCACTCATAATCGAGAAAGATGTGGTCAAATGTGGACAATTACATGGAAAACAGCAGAGACTACTCAGCATGAGCAGCTAAGAAGCAACTATAAAATTCCTGTTTGTGAGTACTCATGAACATATATACCTTGGGTGGGAAAATCAATTTCGTTTCATGGACAATGTCAATACAAAAGAAATATGTACAAACTTTCCACTGGCAACTGTACGTAGCAAATTAGAAATTAATTTCTAAATTTCAAGGGGAGCATGGCTCCAGCATACCTATCAAGAATGACAAACAGCCTAATCTTTTTAAAAGCTTGGTATGTTTATGAAATGGATTAAAGACAGTGGCTTTGAAGAGAGACATGAAACTTCTGGAAAAAATGTCACAGGAAAATACTTTGCCCTGGTATGGTAGCCAAGGGTGCTGAACCAAAAGGTCCGGACTGTGCGTTTTTGTAACAGCAGCTTCAAGCTCTGCTGGACCTCTAAGCACAAGGTAGCTCTGTTCCTTCCTCTGCTTCTTCATCCTCTCAGGAGAGAGGATAAGGAAAGATGTTCCTTCCTCAAGATAACCATGCACCACTCCATGCTGAGGTGTTGGGGTAGCATCAGTACAGTGTCTTGACCAAACTTCTTGAACTGAGGCTCCGTTAAGAAAAATGTGCCAGGTCAGTTAGGAAGGTTCCTCAGGTAGGATTCAGTCCATCAGTCACATCTTCAACCATGCAGACCCAAACCATGCATTTTTAAGAAGCAGATCGTTAAGTTCACGTACATTCCAAAGCTGCATAACCTAAGTGAGATCTTTTGGTGAGTGTAAAGGTGTTGGAATCAGGGGGATGAGGTAAGATGTAACTGACAGTGTCAGCAGAAGTTTTTTTATTTGCTGGACAACTTTTTAAAGATATTAAAATTTCATATAAAAAAGCAGGAATCTCATGACAGCTCTTATATAATGGTCTTATTAGTTGCTACTTCAAATAAAAATCTTGTTGGATTTCATGTGCCCACTTTCAGAGACGGGTTGTGAAAACTAATGATTAATTGATAAAAAAATTAAAAATTCCAAAATAGCATTTCAAGCCTGGGACTGTGCCTCTCTACATGTGTAGCTAAAGCATTTGCACTTCCTGAAATGAAGAACTACACCAGCCATGCTTCAGTTTGAATTTCTGTAATACAATTTACTGTGGAAATCTCCTTGGTAGCATTAAATGTTCACTCTCCTCATGAATGTCTTACATTCATAAGTCTACATCCAGTTTCCATGTGTTGCCTGGTGTTGTCATTGGGAACTGCTCTATCTGCTGCCATCTCCTTTGTTTGTTGTTCTCAAGAATCACTGCTCATTTATCATTTTTGTGCACTGCTCTGCTCTCACTTGGTACACAATCTTTACTTATACAGAGATAATTCCATTAAGTATATTTATATGAAAGCATCTTGCCTCGCTGAGAACCTAATTTAGTATTTTTACAATTAGTTTCTTGGCTGATCTATACCCATTCAGAGAGCCTGCTTTGGTCTGACTGAAACTAATCAGAAGTTTATGACTCAGCAGAATGGGGTTTAAATGGTACAGAACCGTGCTCTATGAGAGTTAATTAGTTGAGGTAAATATAAGAGACCAAGTACTGCTACATGATTTCTTCTAGCATCATGAGCATTGCATTTCAGTGTATGTACTTCTTATTTTCAGAAAAGGGACTTTTTAGAATAGTTGTATAATGCCCGAGGTTTTAATATTATTCCTGTAGCTTCAGGATCCTGTGTTTTGCAAGGTGTGAAATTCAAAGACAGGTTCCTATGATATCCACATTTCTGCTAACTGTGCAAGTCCTAAAGTGGTTTGAATTAATTATCTACTTCTCAGTAAGACTTGAATTAAGGGCATAGTTACAATTCCCTAAGGATCTGATTAGAGTAATTGTTTGGGCTGCCCAGTGTACTATTTTACAGTCATAATCTAATATTGTCACAAACTGCATTCTTAAAAATTTATGAAGTACAATTTTTAATATTTAAATATATTTTTCTTAATATATATTAGCATAGTATTTATTCATTTAACTGTGATAGAACCTTAAAATTAAATTCATGGACTAGGACTCAATGGTTAAGAATTTGCACAGAGTACAGGAGTTAAAACTTACCCTTAGCGTTTCTGCCTCAGTTGAGAAAAGCGTGTAATGCTGATGAGAAGCATTTTTCCCATCACACCAGCTACCTAACTATTCTTAACTCAACCTGGCAGTTAATTTTTTGGGATTCCTTGGTGTTAACTGATTTTCAGCTATTTACATTCTCATTAACAATAAAATAAAATATTATGATTGCATCATATCCAGAAGCCTACTAAAATGATTTAACCAGAAATCATAACATTTCAAGAATATGTCAGAGAATTTCATATGTAGGCACTCATTTCTATATTACTGTTTTCTGGATTCATTTTTATATTGCTGGTCACTTATTAAAGGAGGCAAATAATAAGCACCTGGTAATGCCTAATAGTCATTTTTTATGTCTGACTGATATTGACTGAAACATCCATTTCCCTATCATGATTTTGTGATATGAATGGAAAAAAAGTATTATATGATCTTGCTAAAATCAACCCACACTTTGAGCCTACAGACTCACTAAAGATGACCAAATGTGCAAACTTTCTTTGTTCTGCTATTGGGTACTGGTTTTAGGGAACATCTTTTGTTCATTTATATCCTGACAGATTCTTCCACTATTTACCATTCCAGCAATACTCAGTGAAGTAGCTATCCTCTTGTTTAGCATTGACAAATGAAAACTCATTCTTACTCATGTTCATTTAGGACTAATAATCTTCACTTTTTCAAATGTTACATTTCAGCCATATCTCCGATAGCTCTACTTCTCCTATAAAAGTGAATTGATTGACTTCTTAACATCTTCCCTAATTTTATCGACTTCTTTCACCCAGTACTAAACTACTCAAAATCTGCCTTCAGCCAGAGCACTGACCAGGCATTTATTAAACTTTCAGATATGCTCTTCAATCTTTCTTAATCCCTTGTTACTCATCCAGGACAAAAAGAGCATTCTTAAAGTTTATTGAACTTGTTAGACTTTTTGCATCTTTTCTCATGATACCTGCAAAACACTTGACAGTGATCAGGCTGCTACTGGATAAAGAACGTAACTTTTTTTTGCTTTGTGGCATTCATTCAGGTATCTGCATTAATTGCTGTTTCCTATTTCCCTTTATATTATGAAGTCTTTGAGGCTGAGATTTTCTTTTTTTCGTCTGATATTTATAAAGCAAATAGAGCCATGAAGCTCTGGTTCAAAACCAGCAGGAATATTCCTTTATACAAATAACCACTTTTAGAGGAGAACAACAAAAGAGAGGCAGAAGTAAGGAATTGGCAGGGTTTTTTTCCTTTTTGGCTTCTTTCTCTATTTGCTCAGCAAAGTAACACAGTATAAAACCACACAAATTTATAAAATTGGAGCTGTGGTCAGACTTACAGCATAAGTTTAACAATTATAGCAGTTAAATCAGTGAAAAAAAACCAACAGGTAAAACTGGTGATATTACCTACTTCTCTCATGCAATTCATGTCAAAGTATTGTTGTTTTAATAATTGGTTTAAAAATATCTATAGACTGCAGGTATTCTAGGAATCAAGTCTTAAATCATACCAATAAAAAGTTACAGTACAATTGATTGCCCTTTTTTCCACTCATTCCTATGGCTAACTTGAAAAAAATTAGGTAATGAAATCAACTCTCAGAGCAGTCTTATGTGAAAATTCTACCCTAAAACATCACTGCGTTCAGAAATTAAACTTCTGTTTGCTACTCTTGATACATGTTATTTGAGTTTTTGATCAACTCTTTTGATGTACATCAAGTGTTCATACACAGGGAAAAAACAGTGATTCAACAAAACACAAGTGGAGCATCACCAGGAGTGTGCACTTTTTTTCCTTTCTCTCCACTCAGTGCAAAAATACTTGTATTTACCGGCTAAATTCTAATTAGAATAGATGATACTGGGAAAAACGGCTTAGTAATGTATCCTGACAAAAGTCGTATTAAAAAAAGACTAAATATGCAATTTGTCTAATGCGTGCTACTATAATTACGCTACAAAATACTGTAGGGACGCCAACTTTTCAGACTTCACACTGAAAACCGGCGTTTTCCACAAACGCGCCTCGCTGTCCTGCGGAGCCGCGAGGCGCGCTTCGGGGAGCGGCTGGTCAGAGCCCGAGGCGGCNCCTCGCCCCCTCCTCTGGCCGCCCGCCCGGGGGCAGCGCCCGCGGCGGCGGGGCCCAGGGCGCTGAGGGGCGGCGGGGCCCAGGGAGCACAGGGGCCGAGACCCCGGCGCATCTTTGCGAGTGGAGGCGCGGGGAGTCCCCGCCGTCGGGTCGGCCCCTGCCCGCTCCCCTCCCCTCCGCTCCGCTCAGCGCCGGCCGGCTGCGGGGACACCGTGACGGGGCTGGGGTCGGGCCAGGGGCAGAGGGAAGGGGAGCGTGCGGGAACACAGGCTGGGAGGTGCGGCGTGGGTGCCCCTCGGGAGGGGAAGCCGGTCCCGTCCCAGCGTGTGGCACGGCTGAGTCTCGCACGGTGCCTCTCTCAAACGCTGCTCAGTGGGGAATAGTTAAACTAGGGGCAAGGGAAGTGATTGTTGGCCTGGGCAAGCTGCTCCGCCTTACGAAGCCGATGGATGTTTGCGCTCCATTCAGCTCAGCAGTGGACGGGGAAGGAGAGGTGCTTTGACCACGGCGTGTTAGCGTTTACGGAGGAGGATTTGTCATAGTTGTTTAACCTACCAGACATAAGAACCAAAAGGACTGAAGCAGAAGGCAGACAAATTCAGGCTGGGAGCAATAAAACACCATTGGTGTTACCGTAAGGGTACTGAAACACTAAAATTACCTATAGAAACCACTACTGGATATTGGCTCTCTTGAAATTTCATCTCTACAGTGGATGACTTCTTCATATAAACCACATACAAATAATTTCTACATCTGTTTGATTTGGGTTATGGAGAAAATTCTGCGGTCTTTTTTGCTGTGAAGATAAACCTAGAGGATCACAGTACAAGTGATCAGAATAGTAGATCCACGTTCTCAAATCTATGAATATTAATTACTTAGTTTCTGGCGCACTCCATATTAAGAGTATCCCTTCAGCCTTATTCTCCCCTTCTTGTTCGTCCACTGTGGGCACGACAAGACTCTTGAAAAAAGTTGCATGCGTTAAGTGTAATTCAAAGGCATTTGTAATCCACACATTACCTTCTATGAAGAAGACTTGCCCACGGAACTGTGTTTCATATTTTCTGACTCAAAATGCTTAATTAAATTACTTACTCTAAATGAAGGATTTCACTGTGTAGATAGCATTCAAACTACTGAAACTTATGAAAAAAGATCAGCCACAGTACATGAAATGTTTCCAGTCCACCAGGAAGTATTTGGGGTCTGTGGTAGCTTAGAAGTAAGTTTAGTGCCAGAAAAATAAAATTTAAATGTTTTCTATAAATTAGAAGTTTGTACCTGTAAGCTATTATTGATTCCTATCTATATATTCATATGCATATTCACTATATATATATATATACATCTCTTGAAGTAAGCTGGCTACAGTAAATTTTATTTCAGCTTTTTAGTTCTAGAAAGAACTGCTTGGAAATCTCCGTACTCAGTTTTAACTCAGTTTGTGATTTCCTGTTGTCTCTAATCCTTTCTATCTATGCACTCTTGGCAGTGTCAGATTTGTGAGAAAAGTGTGTTTAGTTTTGGGGGGTTTGATGAATCAGATAGAATACAGATTCTGTAAACTGAATGTAAGAGATTATGTAGATAGTTAAAATAGGTTTGGGGGGGTTTTTCGGTAATGGACAAATATTGCAACTTGGGTACTTTTGTCCCATTCTACATATGTTTTTATATCCCACATCCTCAAGTTTGTTGTTTCGTCAATGCCGCTATTCTGCACTCCATAAATTCTTTCTGTACCTTCTGTATTTCTCAGCTTATGTCAATTAGAGCTCCAAAATATTTGCCCTTCACTTGCTAGCTTGTTCTCATCTTCTGCTCTCTACACCATTCACAGCAGAGTGGAGCAGAGGCAGTGTTTCATCTCTAGCAGCTTTAACACAGTTGGCCTATTCTGTTTGTACTTCATGATCCCCCTTTCATATTTCTTCTTAAAATTGCTTATCTCTCAGTTGTGTTCCTTAAGTAATACTTACTTGCTAATTCCATGCTTGTATTTTTCCATATAACAGGTTTTTTTTTTCTTTCAGGAAGATCAACAATCTGATGTAGCTGTTACCTAAAAACTGCTATTAAAGTTCAAACTCTTTTTTCCCAAAAATATTTACATCACCTTGCTAGACTAAAAATTCATCTCAGATATTCAATTTTTGTTTTCCCTGCAAGAATTTAAACTTTCCGTGAAAAAAAATTCTGAAAAGTCTGTTTTGCAATTTCTAAAAAGACCTTCCAAAATGTTTGAAATAAAATATACACTTCAGGAGTTTTGTTTCAGTATTGCTTCACTTTATTCCATTGTTTGACCTTATTTTTTGTTTTGCGTCATGTTCGGGTGTATTTCAGTAGTCAAGAGGGTAACACATGTATTTTGATTATATTCTGTCAGAAGATTTCTACAAAAAGAGCTTTTAGATTTTTACTAATCAGCATTTTCCAGCAGAAAGCTATCCATCAGAAAATTTTAAATAATTTGAAGGACTGAAAATTTAGCTCACAATTTTCACCCCAGTAAGGATGAAAGCAAAGCTTTACAGGATAAAGTATCTGGTCGCCCATAGTGGACAAGTGAGGCATAAGCTGTTGGAAGGGGGAAATAAATTCCTAATCCTATTAGCTAATAGATGGCTTATTCCTAGCTGATCATCATATGTTCTTTTTACAGTATCTAGCTGATTTCATACAATTCTGGAGGTTTTTTCCCCATTCTTACATTTTCCACTTGCAATCCTCATTGAGATGTATACAAATTGGCAAACCTCAGCATGCCAGACAAACATGTTGGGATAGTGAGGTTGAAACAGAAGAGCAGTGTTTTAGGTGTAATTATGGGTAAAGAATCTGAAAAAGAAGTACCACCTTTTGAAGTCAGAGCTTTGCCTGCAGAGGAAATCCTTGGGAAAGGATTCGAGTAAGCTCCATGGAATGAAGAGGTAGAGTCCATATAAATATAGACTCCATCAAAATGCACTTTGAGTATTGTCAGAAGAGTTCACTGACTCTAAAATGGATCAGGTGATTATGATGAAGTGTCAGGAGAATATAGGAGCTCTCAGATGTCTTGTGCATATCATATTCTGATACATAAAAGCATCCAGGTCCACTGGAGAATGAAGCGTTCATAATTTAACACAATCTGCAGGCAGAACTTCAGAGAAGAGGCAAAAGAAGATTCTGGTGACAAAACTGAGTTGCATTTGGTAGCCTGAGACAATTTGCCATTGTGAGGCTAGTGTGCTACAGCAGCAATTCTCATTATGAATCCCAGAATTTATGTGGGATGTAGTTTGGATAATTTTGAATTTTTTTATGGAAAAAGCAGGTTTGAGAACAGAAATGTACCGTGAACCACTAACATCAGCAAGGTTCTCACTGCAGGCTCAGAAAGAGCATTTGTGATTGCAGTAGAATTGTAAATATGTGGCATTTGAAATGTTGGTATAATCTAGTAATCTTATAGATACAAAACCTAATAAAAGCAGCAGAAATTTAAAGTCATGTTTTTAATATCTTCATCAGATGATCTATATCATAGAGAATACACACACTTTATCATAAGTAGAATTCAAATATGCTTTATAATTTGCTTTCTTTAACTAAACAATAGTATATTTCAAAGTTAAAAATGAATGATGGGCTTTTCTAAAATTCCGGCACACTGTCCATATTTATTAAGAATATAAGGAAAAAATTTTCCTATACTCTTCTTGTAAAAAAATATGGTGGTTTGAATTTCTTCATCTGCCATTAGTTGGTTGTCAGGTGTAATTTTTTGCCTTATTTGCCTTCAAAGCCAACCTGAATCACTCTGAAAAGGATACTCAAGCACTTAGCTATACCATTAATTTTCATGGAAAAATGCACTTTAAGGGGAAAAAAAAAAAAGGTGCCGCTTCAAGGTAACAGCAAGACATCAATTTTCTGTGTTTGAAATTAACATAATGTTTTACATAATGATCCTCTCTGCTGATCATTAAAATAACATAGTTACCTCGGCAACTGGAACAGTCTGTAAATGTTATCTAGTGATACATAACACGTTCTAAAAATACATACAACAAATAACGTCTGAAACATTATTATTTGGGGGAAAAAAATTTCAATAAAATTGCCTTCTGGTCTAAGCAGATTTTTTGTGAGAAAATTTCAGTTCAATACAACTTTATTTTTATTCAAAACTGACTTTATTTGCTCAAAACTTGAAGACTTGATATTGTTTCATTTCCTGGCAATGGAAAAACAGTAGTTGCTTTTCAATTACAATTTTTCATTTTTCTACAAATGTTTCAATGGCAAATGTTCAAGCAATGAAATTTATTTCTAAAGCAAGGGTTGAATGTTACTGCTGTAAAACATAGCATACCAAATAACTCACTGATGAATTCGGGGGATGTAGGGAGTTCACCACTTTAGATCTGAATGTTGCCACTGTCATTGCTGGTACCCTTGTGAGTCTGTTCTGAACAACTGAGATCTAATGGGACTGAAATGAACTGATATTGACACCCTTCACCCTTTTCCTTTTCAAGAAAAACTCAATCAGCTGTGTTCACTGATGGTTTTGGGTGTCTTAAAATTAATTTTTGTGTATCATTGATTTACTGGAAAGTTTTGCCAGGGCTAGGTACCAGTGCATCTCCCAGTAGAATGGAAAATTGCTTCAAGGTAGGTAACTTGGCTCATCTCCTTTAAGTTCTCTTTCATTCTTCCTGGGTATTGAAGCTGCTACATTCTTGAAACACCTTCTTTCCTCTGCTTTTGCCACTCACTGCCTGCCTTTCTCTCTCCTGAGAGTGTATTAAGGAATACTCCGACTTTTGTAGGATTTGCTATAATTTTCCAGAGAAGTTGTGTTAAAACAATCCCTTAGAATTTACTTTATTCTTAAATACTAAATTTGAATTAATGTAATTTGCTGTTGAATTTTCTTGTGTAATTTGGCTAATATCTACAAATTTTTTCAGTTCATACCATATGGGATATCAAACACACTGATCTTTTCTGTCAATTTTAATGGTACTTCTTTGTGTGGAACCTCATCAAGGTTTACAGAGTGTATCAAAGCACTGTTTTCAAGAGCTATTGATCCAGATGTAATTTGAATTGAGAAGTTCCTGAAGACTTCTAGGAAATTGGTAATTCTTAAGGTATTTGAGCATTCTGCCATAATCCATGGGTTATTTTAAACACTTCTGCTTTGGATGTTGAAAATCTGGTGACAAGATTGCTCTGAGAGAGCACCTGGTACATATAAGTGGTCTTTTTTTAGAGTATTGTTCCAGTAGATATAACGGGATCTTTGCTTTGGAAGCAAGAGTCAGCCCTTTATTTACAGATCTTTTGGCAAATGCACAGCAAATAATCTCCTATTAGGATTTTATTTGCATTGGAATGTGAGTAACAAAAATGGCTGTAAGTATCTTGATTTTAGGACAATGACAGCAAGGACATTAAATAATTTGCATCTTCCTTACAGGCTCCAGTTTCAAGCATTCATCCTTCCAAGTGCAACTGTTTTCTAGGGTTTGGCCACCTGAAAAGACTGGGGCCAAGGCCTTTCCTCAGGTTTTCGTTGTGGAATTTGGTATCATAGTGTTGCCTCCCAAATCCCCAGTCCAAGCCCATGCCATGCTACATGTCAGGACAACACTTAGGCACATATCTTTCCCTTCTTTCACTCTTGTTGGCAGAGGAAACCTGAGTGTATGAACTGGGAGAGGATTGCAACATATTCCTTTTGCCCCCTGAATTGGTGGATGGATGGAGTAGGACCTAAGTCCATCACAGAGCATGCTTGCCATACAAAACAGGCATAATTATCCTGGTGCATCTGAAAAGCGACTGTGAAAGCATTCATGTCAATCTCCTTGAGCAGAGGAGAGGTTGGGACATAGCCTCACACTAAAAGTTTTAAAGCCAATAATAAAGGTATTAATTACACCGTCAACTTTTATAACCATTCCTAAGACCTTTATCCTCTCTGACATCTAATGAGAGAGTGCATGCTGTCTGGGGCCATAATTAGCTCACAAAAAAAGAGAGATTAGGAGTATTAGACATTACAGAGCAGATGGATCATTACACAGGATCTTAAGCCAAGAAATAAATATTCCAAGTATGTCACATTTAGAAAATAAAAAATATTTAAATAAATCTTTAAATACCTGTGGAGATTAACAAGGATCTAACTTTATGATGTGTCAACATACATACCAGATGATGAAATAAAGAATATGTAAAGCTTTCACATCTTTTCTCAGTTTATCAGAGCTCACTTGGTCGAAAGACTGTGGACCACAGAAATCCTGTGCATGTATATCCAACGCAGGAAACTGCGAGTGACTCATCTACATCTCTGCTAATCCAGTATTAATCATGCTGTGTTTTCTTGTATTTATTCATGCCCCAGTTGTTGGTATTTTTAGGAATACAGAAACAATGAGTAGTGTAAGGTTTTGTTTTGCTTGCTTTTTAAAGTTTGCATACAAAAGGGATGGAAATGTTGATCAAGCAATTTACAGTGCTGGAAAAATGACAGACTTAGTCTGTAATAACCAACTCTTTACTTCACTAGGAAATTATAAGCATTTAACCTATATTTTTGCAAAAATGCCAACTAAAAATCATAATGCTTCCAGTACTCCATAGTTTGATATTTGGCTGTTTTTACATGATTGAGTTAGTTTGTTGGTCCCAGAGCAAGTTTAGTTGTTTGTTGGTTTTTTTTGCATTAGCCATTTTCCTAGGCATTAGCCTAGGGGTACATGCTTAGGGTCTCAAACCTCCCCCTCCCATTTCACTCACATTCTTTGTTACAAGAAAGACACTTCACCATTTGGAACAAGGATGAATGCAAAGCCCTTTAGAGAGGGCTGAACCAAGAAGAGCTATAATCTGTCTCAGTAGGTGGTTGGACATGATGAAAAGGAGTTTCTTGCCTCTGAAAACAAATCTTAAAATGACTCTAAGTACGGTATTATTAAGGTATGCTATTTGTGTACCATTCCATTGATTTCTGTTTACGATTTCTAATCTTCTTCCCTGCAGGCTCTGCCATGAAGTGGAAGAAGTCTCCATCTGCTTGTGATGTTTTCTAGACTGATTACACCCCCACTGATACCTGGGTACGTGCAAACTTGTGACTGCTAGACTGTATCACAAGGGGTTAAATAACGCTAAACCCACAACAACTAAATTAGACAATATTCCTGTGACTGGTTGAGTCAGGGAGCAAAGAATTCTGAGAATTCTGGGGCAGAAGCCACAAGCATAACATCACACATTATGTTTGTAACTATGGATGTGGAGACCACCTGTTCTAGAATCATGTGTACATCAGCAGAGAAACAGACTGCTGCTCACAAGTGGCATACGAGTCTCATGTCATGAGACTCCAGGGCTACAAGTTCAGTCTGCAGATATTTTTCTTCTTTCACCAATCTTGTGTGTTTCTGTCTTCTCATTTCTTGCTTTCATGTGCCTTTTTTCCAAACACATGTCCCTGATGTTGTTTTCTCTGTTTTCCTTCTGCTTTCTGTAGTGCTCTTTTCTTGCTGTCTTCAGCAGGTCTCTTGGAAAGCATATACAGTGCCCTTTGTCTCCTCCAGCAGCTCTTCTTTCCCACCTTGACTGTCCTGACTATTACCAATTAGTCACCTGCAAATTGCTCAAGTGGGACACTTTATTTTTGTTCCAGAAACAGCCTGGTTTGTCATATTCAAAAGTACTGTTTTGGTACCTCAGCTAGGAATCACACACTATTAGATATTATATCTGAAGGCTTCTAACCACGTAATGGCCACACAGATACAGCTCATATCGCTTATATGGTTAATATTTATTTGCAATATAAAATTTACCTACATTTTAACATTAGGTGTAATATTTATCATTGGACGCAACATAGAAGTGATGGAAAAGTTGAAATAATAATGTGGAAGTTGTCTCACAATTCCATATCTGAAAGTAATGCAAAAACCTAATGACTCTTTAGTAGGCGGTTTTCTACCACTGGCTTAGTTGTATGTGCTTTGAAGAAATACCGGGACTAAAGCACTCTTCATATTAGTCTGAAGGTACTTCTTGCTGATGGTTTAAGATTTTAAATAGCAAATAATAATGTTAAGATGGGGCAGCAGAGCTACTAAAAGCTACAGCTGGAGTGACACACATAGAAGAAAATCCTGTCAGGTTAAAAATAGAAACATGTTCCACCCATGGATTAACTTTATATCTAATCCACTCATGTTCTGCCACATGGCACACTACCTACACACACAAATGCTGCGAGGAAGAGAACAGAGGTACAAATTTATGTTAGACCTTCCTTCCTTCCCATCCATTTCTATAGTTCTGAAAGGAAACAAACCTAGAAGAAATGTCCAAACATTTTCCGAACTATAGTATTGGTTATCTGCACAGTAATTTCTCTGAAGATTTGCAAGTCAGTTTATTCACTCTCCAGAATTATCCCTTCTGACTTCAGTATGCAGCGTGTTATGCTGAAAAACTTCTAAAGTCTACATCTGTTCAGTGCTATGGATTTACATATTTGGTTTGTCTCTAAAATGACTTACATATCTATCATTCACGAGAAATAAACTCCTTTTGGGAGTCTTCTGAAAGGTGTTTCTCACTGTACATGTACTTTCAGTACTGAAGCTTAGTTGAAAATGTTAAAACTTGCAATAAATTTTAAGATGATTGATTAGATCAACAGGGGACTAATTCTTCAGAGGCATTGTCTGTTGAGTGACATTAAGGCAAATGCAACATTTAGCACTCCTGTGCAAACAGCAATCTAGTCTTCCTCTTCCAAGCAAACTGCAGTTGAAATCCAGTCACTGGATTTCATATTTAAGACTAAGTTGCCTTCTCACAATTTTTCTGTTACAGCTTTATTGTGATTAAAGACATAAAGAATAAATTGAAGCCACTACTATGGCTTGCTTGTTAATTACCACTACCCATAAACCCCCACTTTGGCCACTGGTAGCTGGGGAAGAAAGAAGGCTATGTAGAAAAGTGTCTGTCATAAGCATTTGCCTTTCCTCTTTTCACCACAGCCAGACCATAAAGGGGTCATGAGAAAAGTGAGAATAGTCTGAAGTTTTTGTAGAAAACATTTGCCTGTAGCATCCCTGGAAGCAAGAGGGTCAACCCAACATTAGGGATTGTACCTCTGCCTCCCTTGTCTTGGGCAGCTTCTAAGTGAGAGCTTTAAGATGGAATGAGGTGCAGAATGAGGAACGTGCTGTTCAACAGTTCTTCTTTGCCAGCAGTTTGTCAGTAAAGACTGCTTTAAACCTACACTGATTTATGCCAGATAGGGTGACTTTAAAGTTTTGCAGTGCTTGTGAGAGGTCAGACATGAGCCTAAATTAGAATCAGCATTTCATAAAATACAACAGATAACAGGCAGCCTGAAAGCATTACATTCAAATAAATATTTTTCTTCTTCTTCTAGGATTTTGCAGGAATGTTGCATCATTGTTCTAATCCTCCTTATGGCTTCTTGGTTTTTAAAAAAGAGACAGCATATCTAATTTCTTGATTAATGAAAAATGTACATACAAAAGCTGAAAGTGATGAAATTGCCAAAAAACATAAGATACAAGAGGTCTGGTAAGCTAAATATTAACCTTACAATTAGACAGCTGCTAACTTCAATTCATTTTAATTTCACTGATTAATGAAACAATAGAATTCATATAGATATAAAGGCAAGTTCTAATATTCCTCTTCAAAAATCGTCTAGAATCGGGTAAATGAAGTTGTCTTTGAACAAGCAATATGCCAAAATCTGTCCACCACCAATCATTGAAATTACTCCAGATCCTGAAAGAAAATATATAGTTGTTTTGTATTAATTTTATAGTGGAATATAAACGTTATGATAAAACTCTAAACCAACATTCTTTTTATCTTCAATTTAAAAAAAAATGGCCTTCCTGCTTAAATATTTTACCCAAGGCTTTAACTACTTACAAAGATATCAGCCTCTGCAGCTGCTGATACAAAATCAGTTGAAGGACAGGAAACTTATTTATTTCTCCCCATCGTTTAGGAATTTATTGCAGCTGTTGATCCTTGTTATCCATCATATAAGAAAGAAGAACAGAAGCCAGTCCTTTTCTCTTAAATACTATTTTCCAAGATAATCTACTTTTCATATAAAAATCTATACTTCTAATTTTACAGAAAATCAAACATTATGAAATGTAGGTTTGCCATTCACTTTGAGGAAATGTGATGACTGAAATTCATCTCATCTATCATAAGTACCTGTACATAATGTTTATAAAACTTGCCTCTGAAGGTACCTGTTTTTTTCCGTCGATTTTGAAGGGTATCAAGAAAGACTAGTTTGGACAACTGTCTTTTTGACATCTGAATTGAGATAGATTTCATCTTATTATAGATGATATAAGTCATGATTAAGTCCTGACTAATTCAGATTAGTTAGGACTTAATAATGACTTAAGTCATGTGTCTGCTGCTTGTTTGCAAGACTAACATAAGCTGAGCATATTCTTGCCTTAAAAGAGACGATTTTTTTAAGGTGAGGCAAACCCCAGTCCAGCATTATTTACCTCTGTCATTAAAAGAAGCATGAAAGAAAAGCCTATATTTCTTCTTTATATGTTGACAATTCTCAAATTAATGAGGCAACAGATATTTAATAGAAACAATTCATATAATAAATACTAATTTTCTACACAGATTTTAGCAACTTAAACTTTAAAGAATGTAATTATACCTAATGCCAGCCACCAGTGTAACATCAGGGGGAATTCAGACATAACTGCAAGAAGAAGAAAAGTAGAAATGTAAATTTTAAAACAGTAAGAAAGGGGACAAGTAAGCAGTGCACTATGTTATCAAAGGTCTGCTTAGTTATGTTGCACAGATTATATGTTTTACATTTATTGAAATGGCAAATGCTTTAGGTCCTGACCAGCACCTGCCCTGGCCACATCCAAGCTGGCCCCATGCCCACTGTGGGGGTAACTGCAGGGCCATTCTCTGACCCCATATTGCCTCCCCCAAAGAAAGCTGACAGAGGTCTTAGAAGGGGCTGGGAAGCACAGTGCACATGCTGACAGCTCAGGGTCAGCCAGCAGAGGTTTGGTTGGCCACTTGAAGGAAACAATAATAAATCTGGGGTTGTTTGGACATCAAGATGCATCATCCGATGTAATGACAGAACCTAACTCTCTGTATAAACTATGTACACAGGGGTTTTTTGTAGTTTTTGTAAACTCCTTGATTTAAATACAAAAATTATTAATGAGGAATAACAGTAGTTTAAATTCCAGAAAATCAAATTTAGTAGATGAGAAATTATGCTTAATTTTTTGAGATGAAGTCTCTGTTGGTCTCTGGCTTAATTTGTCAGGAAACTGGGGAATCTCCCATCTGTATAAAGTGCTAAAAGACAAATGGACAAAGCAATGGAAAATGGAAGATTAATCTCTATACCGTAGTGAGGGCATCCTAATTTGTCAAAAATATTTTCCTTTTTCTGCATTCTACAATAAACATGTTAACCTCATTGTTTTAAGAGAAAAGAATCCCCAAATGGGGTCTGGCAAGGATGGAGTTAAAATATATTTCCTAATTAGCCATAGAAGCATTCTGCTAAACAGCATGAGAAGAGGGAGCAGATTACTATGTGTTGGCAAAAAGAGATGATGAGTCTCATTTACAGCAGCTAATTCTTTTCCTTTTCTTTCCATTAAGGGAAGAGTTTCATGGGAGAAAAGGAGTTTCAGTGGTAAAATGCTTCATTTTCCTCATTAAGATCTAGTTCAAATGATCTAACTTAAAACCTTTGCACTGACTTTGCTGAAGCAAGACTTCATTTTTACTCTGAACTTGAGCTAAAGTGTTAATGAGTAGTTCTTAAAATATCCAAACATGAACAACTATTAATGTCATGATTTGAGAAAAACACATCTCCCAGATGCAGAAATAGTATCTAGCCTGGATCTGTTTGATATGAAGTGTTAGAATATGAACTAAACATCTGATTTTTAAATGAGCATATAATGGTTTAAAATTCTGCAACAAATCCAGAACTAAGTTTAAAATGGGAGGATTTAAATAGAGGCATGAGTCGAATGGATGGAAAATAGAGATATGTATTTATTTAGCTTTAAGGAAAATTAAGTTAGTCCAGTAATATATCCAGTGAATCATAGTGGATTTGTCCTTCAACTTGTGATACTATGCAAATATTTAGCAGTAAACCTACTTACCGACTGAAGTTACGATGATATGAATAATAGTAACTGTTACAGCGTAGTCCCAAACCCATACTTCCACAACCAGAGCAAACAGCAGACCACAAACGAAGAAAGTTATTTCCAAGGATATCACAAGGACTGGAAATGAAAATAGGGTATTTTCACCAAACACAGTTTTGAAAGACTTCTTCTCATATTCCAAATGAGTGAAATAATAAGTTAAAATACCTGAGATAGTTATGAAGATTTTCTTACAGGATGACTGAGTTCAGTTTTGGCTTTAAGTACTTACAAAGATATCAGACTCAGCAGCTGCTGATTCAAAATCAGTTGTAGGACAGGGAATTTATTTCTCTCTCCCCATCATCCAATGGGAATGGTGGAGTCTCCGCCCCTGGAAGTGTTTAAAAAAGCGTGTGGATATGCTACTTGAGGACATGGTTTAATGGGGAATGTGAACACCGTGGTGCCACACTGGTGATTGGACTTGATGATCTTAAAGCTCTTTTCCAACCTAGATGGTTCTGTGATTCTATGAGTCTATGAAATATTATGCTTATATTTTCCTTACAAAGATAATTTTTTCCCACAGACTTCTGCATAGGTTGTATCCTGATTTGCCTATAGACTTTAAAATGTTATCTATTTTACGTGAAAACATGTAATAACAGGATTATGACCAGTGATGGGACTATAACTGATTTATATAGCCTAGATAAGAAATTTAATGAAAATTTTCCTTTGGGGCCATGCACAATCTTTATTTATATTGCCAAATAGATTTGTTTGGTACTGACGTAGGTAGTTTTTCTGTCAAACAAAAAAAATTGTGTGGTTAAGGGGTTATGCTTGGCAAGAAACTTCATAGCTTCCTCCCTTCATCATATCACATATTCATATGGTATATGTACCAAAATATCTACATCTATGCCTCTCTCTCTATATATATATATCTATCTCAGAACAATTTAAAGACAAGACATAGAAGGGGAGATAGAGCAGAGAGCCTACAAGGTCAGCAGAAGCAAAGCATCCATATGAGCAGGAGCCTGGCTTTTCTGGGTGCTGATAGCTGTGTGGTTATGTGGGATAGCAGGGGCTTGCATGGAAAATATGTGATGTCTCTTCAGCTTTAGTCCTGAGTTCACATACAACAGGCCATAAACATGAGTTTGTAATTCAGATAATTGTCCATCTAAATGCAATTCATTCTTCTTTTTAAGTACATGGGGATAGAAAAGTTACATTTTTATTGGAATTATTTATTTTTCTTACTGTTGCAGTAACATGATCTCTATGATTGCTGCAGCTGATAGAGAGAGACCACATTTCTTTTCTTTTCACTCAGTTTATACAGTGAAATATACTTTGGCAGCATTTTGTACTCTTCAATTTTATTATTTTATTTAGAGGCTCTGTTTCTCCCTGCTGTATGATGGATCTTTCAATGAGTCATTTAAAAAATTCTAAGAAAAATAAGAAAAATATAACTGGAAAAACCTCATGTAGTTAGGAAAGTGGGAAATAACACTTAAAAAAATTAATGTTTCACAATGCATTATAGTATGTTTTGTTTATTGTATTTAATGGAGATAGAATCCCTTTAAATTATGCCACTAATTCTGTAATTTAGAAAGTGTTTTAAATGTAGGCAAGTGTTCCAGAAACTTTTTTACAAAACTGGGCCAGAAAGGATACCTCACTTCTGAACTGATTTTCATCTTTATTTTGAGGTTATCTTCAGACAGAATTCTGGTCTTAACAGGAATGAGTGAAACTCCTGAGTAAACTACTACTCATTCGCAACATCATTCAGATATCTTCATTCTGACTTTATGCCCTTGGATTTTAAACAGATGTTCTGTTCTGTGTTTCCATGTCATTTTTGGTGGATGGACAGAAAGGAGGATGGAATACTAATTGGTGGTGTGACATAGCTGCTGTCTTTGGCATATAAATGTTGCATCAAACTAACTGATAAAATTTTGGGAGAAAAAAATCATATTGAGATACAGTAATTACATTTGAGCCCTGAAAAGTAATTCTAATGGAATATGCTGTAATTTTCACTGCCATAACATTAATGTTCTTTCTTCGTCTGCAATCAATATTACCACTGTACAAACATCCATGCATTTTTATTACTCTTTTAACCTACGAACTAACCAATTTGCTTTTAAGCTTTATGTATTTTACTGACAGATTATGAGGATTGCCTTTGTAAAATAGATCACAAATCTCGTAAAATTTTATGTATGCATGTAATTTTTCAGAAATGATAGTTTAGGAAAAAGAATATATTCTGAGGGCTTCAGAAAAATTGCAGAAATTTGTATTAGGATATATAAAGATACCTTTAGGGACTGAGCTACAATCAAATTCTGATATTTTATTGCCCACTGTATTCAAGCATTTCCAAAGCAAAATTGCTATTAGTTGAATGTGACCCATTTCTCTGATCTGAATCCAGTGATTCATAAGAAATTTGCTGCAGTATGAAAATTAAATTAAACAACTTTGTGGAGAAACTTGATGGAGAATAGGTAATTGTTCTGCAATGAAAATGAAGCATCCTGGCAAAGCAGGACATTTTCTTCTGATGATGCAAGATCAGAAGAAGAACTCAAGAAAAATTACTTGAATGTTAAGTAGCAGTGCAGAAATGAGGAGTGCTGGCAAGAAGCATAAACATTTAATTGCAGTGTAGTTAAAATACAGAAATAATTGGTATTACTAAAACAGCATTAAAATTCTGTCCCTTGGAAGACAAGTTTGCATCCACATGCAATATATTTTCTTGAGTGAGGGAAAAAAACAAAAGAGAGACAAACTTCAGTTACCTAAATAATATGGGTTAATCCATGAGGGATTTGTCTTAAAATCAAAAGGTGCCAAACCATCCAACATTTTAATCCTGTGGAAACAAAATGAATAAATTTAACCAGAGAGTTTTAGTAATGTCTTAGTGATTATATGACATATTATGGGCATTTTTAAATAGAATTTCAAATGGAATACTTTGGGTTTTGCAAACTCTCTAAGTCCCATTCTGAGTTGTGGTTGTGTGAACCCTTGCTCGCTTTTATTTAAGATGTTTAGTTCTACACATGCTAATCAATAACTTACAAAGGGGATATAATTTGTCTTTTTCGTTGACTGTAAAATCTTTATTTTCCTTTTTTTCATGACATCTTTTCTCTTACATTCATTAATTTACATGGTGCAGCTGCAAGGAAGAATATTAGAACCAACATTTTATATTAGTTTTGAGTCTCCACTTGCCAATTTGTGCATCTGAAAGAAAGGTACAAGAATTTCCCTGAATTTGAGAAACATGATCACAGAATAATCAGATCAGGATGCCTTCAGTCTGGATGCTTCCTTTAAACAGGCATATCTCTACCCATGAGCTGCAGTATGCCAGCATATCAGACTAAAGACAGGGAAATCTTACCTGAATACTGCAAAGCACACAGAGAGGACCACATAGTACACAGTGTAGAAAACTATTATGCATATCAACAGGTTCATCAGAACAACCTGTAAAAGCGCATATGACATGTTAAAAAAAGGGCATAAAACCATGTTAATATCAGGCATTGTCAGAAAATAATTCTAGATTTATATCAATAATGTGAAAAAAGTTTGTAAAATAAAATATTTAGGCAGAATTTTTGCTGTTGCTGAATACATAAATGTGCTAAAAGCTCTTTGGTACATATCAGCTCCTAATGTGGGGCTATAATATATGGCTTTGCTTTTATCATATATTGTTGTGTACTTACTATATATACAATTTACAAGTGTTCCTAAAAGGAGATGGACATTTCTTGAGTTACTAAGAAATTAAGAAGGTACAGAGAAGTGACTCAAAGGGGAGCTGTAGCTAGAAATGTTTGGGGGTTTTCTTCATTAGGACTACAGCCCTAAAGAGGTCAATCTGTTTAGCTCCAGGGGATGATTTGATTATGATGGATAAGTACCTTCACAGAAAATACCAGGTACTTAAGGGCTCTTTAATCTATCAGAAAAGACACAAGAAGTAAACAGCTACATGTTCTAGCTAGACAAATTCAAAAGATGCAGGAAGGACATCTTGAATTGTAAATGTAATTACCCAATAGAACAAACGCCCTTTGGAAATAAGAGATCCTATTAAGCAGTAGTAGATGCTTCTGAGGATGAAACTTCAACTCTAACATTCAATTCTGGCCTTAGTTCTTTGAGTGGTTGTGTGGTAGGTAATGTATTTACAGAAGCATCCAACATTGACAGAAGTGGGAACACTGTGAATTTAGCAAACCACTTATCTTTCTATTGCTAAATGTTGTAAAGTGTTAAATATTGAATACTCCATCTCTCTCCCACAAGAAGAGACACTAAAGAGGTTTAGTTTCTAATGCAACAAGAGATAAACCCATCATGCCTGTAGAAACTGATATTTGTCAAGAAAAAGTCCGGGACAGTCTTACTCTTTTCTTTTTCTCCTACATCAAAACAAAGCCAAGAAAAAACTGAGACCTATTATTCTTTTCAGCCACATTGGTTTGTGGACTAAATACAGCTCCTTTGAACTGTCTATATTCTTATTCTAAATGAAAATTGACCAAATAACCCGTTTGATCCCTTCCTTTCCACAGTGCACACCATCACTGTGGTAATGATAATTAACTGCAATGTCGCGTGTAAGTTTGGCAGCCATGCTGCCTCTTACTCCCCTGAACATAACTTGAAGCATTGGAAGTTTAATCTTTGGCACATTTTTGGTGGGAATCTTTTTTGTTTCATTGCTCTGGGCAGTTGCACTTTTCCTGTAATTCTCCTTTATCCATTGCCCCTCCTCTTGCAACTGCCTCTGTGAAGCCTTATCTGCCCTGGATGGAGATTGGTACAGTAATAAAAGTGGTGGAACAGGGCTGAAGGGAAAATCACAGAGCTGAAGGAGGGCTGTGAGATGATGACCTATTGACCTGTAATTACAGTAGGCGAATTCCTAGCCTTGAAGTCAGTGACAAACTTTCACTGGCGCCAAGGGCACAGTATTTTTCTCTTTGTACCCAGAATATTCTTTGTCCCTGTCTTAGGGATGCAGTGAGTTATTAGGTATAATATGCTTTGCTCGCTTGGGTAAGCCAAGAAAATACAGGCAACACAAAAATGAAAACACTGAAAATTTTCCAGTTTTTTATCACATTCTACCTATTTTTTTTATTTGACCTTGCCACAGAAATTTCAAAATACATTTTTTTAAATCTGAGAATACTTTTTATTTTCAATCTATTTTCCCCTTTCCAGATCTTCTGGTATTTCAAAGCAAAAAAACCACAAGTTAAAAACTACAGGATTATTCATTATGTGTCAGAACAACTTAAAGGAAGAATCTTAGGCAATCACTGGTGACATCAAATGTAAAATTTTATTACACTTCAGAGAATTTTATCTCATAAATGCAACAACACAACATATTTTGAAATCCTTCTTTTAAGATGTACTTTGCAGTACTTGCTGCCATCACTATAGGATAAAGTATCCTTTTAATTTGGGGTTTTTTAGGAAGACAACATTGAAGAACAGTCTGTAAGAATGAAAGCATCAGCTTATTCCAGCCCCGCAGCAGTTGTCTAATCATCTAATACTATCTGGTGACACACACAACACTAAATAAACTCAATTCCCTTTACCTTGGTTTCAGCAATTTTGACCTTGAGAGCCATGGGCACATGATGAGTGAAAGGAAGTGGTGTTGCTATATTCCGTATGCCAGCTTTAGCAGGAAGAAGCAGCTGGTTTTCACCCCAAAAAACATTCTTGTGGGTAAGTATAGGACAGGGTGGGGTGAGGTGAATTGATGGGATTAAACTGACTTGAGACAGAAGACATCTGTGAGCTAGATGTAAGCTGCTGAAGAGCAAAGAGAAAATCCTGCTTGCTCATGCAATGTTCATACTTTTGTAGCTACAGTCAGCCAAAGCATAGCTATAATATAACTTGGCTATTTAGACACAACATTCTTCTTCTTTTCTACCTTTTAATTGCTTTTTTTTCAGCATTCATGTGATCACAGTTCCTTGGGGTTATTATAACTTCCTACTTTTAATTATCTTTTACATTTTCTGGCGTTAGCTCTATTGACTGTAGATGTGGAGTGGTATATTCTTCACAATGTTCTTTGCTAACATTTTTCTTCTGACTATCACTTTATTACATCAAGTATAATTCACATTAAATTAGGTATAATTAAGTTAAGAAATTCCAGACTTCTGTTATGACTCTTCTTTTCCTGTACCGTATTTTGTTCCTTCAGTAGAATGAAATTTAGTGTGCTTTAGAGCACATCCAACTTCTAGTGAGCAATTCCTTAATGGATTCAAATTTGACTTTTTACAGGCACATTATGATTCAGTATGCTGTGTTATTTGGAAAAAGAAGATGCTTCTGAAACTGAACCAAGAATGAACTTTTTTTTTCTGCTGACACTAACAAAATATGTGCAAATTTCATTAGGATTTTTTATACCTTTTTAGTCATACAAAATAAATGTTATCTGCTCTAAAATGCAATCTGCACTCGGCAAACAAGAACTTTCACTCATAGATTTGATGGCTTCAGATTGTGAATACTGGCAGGGAAATTACTGGTAGTATTGCGTGAAATTCCTTTCTGTGCAAAAATACTAGCATGAAAATCTATAGATCAGTTAAGTCCTGTTTTGAGGACGGAAGTGATAGCAAAGGAATATACTCAAACAAAATAAAAACTCATAAAGTAAGTTGCTTAAATAGTTGCAATAGTCAGAAGTAGCAAATAAATGAAGAAATATTTGCTTTAATAATTAAAAATATTTGAAAAGGAGCAAAAGGATTCATTCAAAGAGCACACTATCTACCCCAAAGAATCAGCTGAAAACGGCCATGGCCTAAAATTAATCTGCAGAAACTTTTTCAGTAGCTGTAACTAGCAAGATAATTGAAAAAGTAGTGAATTGCACTAATCTGAGATAATTATTAAACATAACAAGAGTTTACATTCACTGACTTCTTCACAAAGGGTCAGTTTAACCGAAGACTGGTGATAGAAACAAAATCAACAAGTTTGACTGAAATGTAAATGGAACTGTAGGCATGGACTTGTTGGGCAGACTAAGAGGTTCTTCCCATTCCTATTGTACAGTTGAAAACTTCAAATAGTCTGAGAGAACAGATAATATTGCTGTCACATCCTTGCTTCAAGACTGTAAATATCTAAATTGTGGTAACCCAGCAAACAGGAGCAAATCAAATGTAGAGTGGCAGAAACTGCATGACCCAAAATACTGACTAAGTCACTCAATAGTGAATGTTAAAGATGTTGCTGTTAGCTACATGTTGAGATAATGGAATAATGGCTATTGGTATTTTTTATTTTTTTAAAAGTTACTGGATCAGCTGCAGGAATTCAGCAGAGAGAGACAAAAGACAAGTTTTAATGGAACTTAAAATAAATTATCTAATCTGGTTTCAACAAGCCCTACCTTTTAATATACACTGTTTTTCAGTCATTACTACAGAATTTTATTAGAACTGTGTGGAAAAATAGTACTCCATTACTTTTGAACTCCTGGAGTTTGTGCTAGTTTGCTTTATGGAAACACATGGGAAACAGTTACTTAGATAGGATATCAATTCCTGGCCCTCACATGCTTGACAATAGTTAATAACTGTTATTTTACATTTGGCTGTGCACATGTACTCTCTTTGTAGTGATATGTAATGGACAATATCTGAGACATCCAAAAACCCATAACAGCAGAAAATTGTAGAATGGAGAATACCCTTTGAAAATAAAATTAAGGACACTTCTATCGGACAGTAATTCTTTTTAAGAATATGATAATGGCAAGTAACAGTACTAAGTACCAATAGTACCGATACCTGGTTCCTGTCTGCTACCTGTGCCAAAACAAGAAGTCAAATGTAATAATTAACCATGAGGAAAAATTTTATAAAGCTTACAGCTAAGTTTGCTGCCTAAGCAGATTATTCAGGGGTTTTTTTCTGGATTTTAGCTTTTTTTAGAATGTTGCCATTTACACCCACAATTTGTGATGCTGTCAAATAGTATTGCAAAAATAATTAACAATTTGAAGAACTGTATCACGCAGCAATAATACAGAACTATCTCATGGAAAAGAATAGGTAATTTGTGTTACTATTAAGAGGATTGTTTGCACTACAGATCTGTGCCTTAGTGCTAAACCAATAATCACATTTCTTAGGTAATTCCAAAACCTGAAAATAGTTTTAAAATCAGACAAATTACTAAACGTCATGTTTAAAGTTAACTTTAGATTTATTACCCTGAAATCTGAAAAAAAATACAGAGCTCAACCAAATGGATGCTGACTGGATTGTGTGGTGAGACATTTTTAGTTTACTGGATGATGACATCAAAACATGTGTACTCTGTCTCCATCTGCTGATAGGGAAGAACTACACTTACCTTGTGTGTGAGGGTAGAAGAGCCTGGAAAAATAAATGGTGGCCACTACTTTTGTGGCTGGAAGAGATTGGCGGAATCTGCCAAGGCAGTGAAGGGAACAAACATTTCTTCACTTGGAGAGTGTCATGACTAAATATAGCTTAGTTGTGCCCTGTGAAAGACAGCCCCTACAATTTGGCATTGGTCACATATGCATTGTACAGCCTCAATATGACAGCTTGGCTCCGATATGGGAGGAGACAGAGTCGGGTGAGGCGTAGACTCTACCACGATAAGGATTAAAGCAATTAGATTCTTTCCTTCTTCAACCTCTGTTGCAGATGGATACATTTTAAGGGATGAGAAATCTGAGAATTAGGTGAAAGTAGGAATGTTCTTTGAATGTATCAGTCTATTATTATTTTCAATTTTTGTTGAATTGCTTTTAACAATGCCCCTATTCCTGACAATATTACCTAAAGAACTTAAAATAGAATTGATTAAATAAGAAGTGAATTTTAGGAACTTTCAGCTTCTGAAATGTTCTCTCCCTGAACATCTGTGTTAAAGCTTACAAATTCTAAAATGTTCATAGCACCAGAAGAACTCAAAAACTGATATAATTCTTTCTGATTAGCAAACTGCAAATGAATTGGATTCTTTTTAGAAATAATTAACCCCAATGAGCTACTTGTATGTAAGGAGTTGGCTTAATTAATAGCAAAAATAGTAAACAACATCTTCTGTTTTGTTAACTGACACTGTTGGCTTTGTGAACAAGTTCAATATAAAGCTTGAAAGTACTGGCAAAGAAACCAATTTTGTAGGCTTTATTTATTCAAACTAGAAATTAATTTTATTGTTTGTAAATGGTGTGGGATTGATAGAACTGAAAATGAAGTCTTCTGTTTATCCAGAGAGAAGCTATAACACAATTGCAGCAATGTAAACTTTCCACTCTGGCCCCACTGTATGTCTAAGAAGAAAGTTTAAATGACTACATTTAAAAAAAAAAATCAATATTTGGCCTTTCTGCTGAGAAGCTAAATGTGCTGACAAGCCTACATTTTGAAGATATTCTGGCATTTCCACTAGCGTTACTGGGAATTTTTGGTAAGTACAGTGAAGACCAAAAAATCCCTTCAGGACTAGGCCCACAAAAACTGAGAAGCTGTAAAATTGCTGCTATGGTTAGAAGAAAATCCATCATGCAGGACCAAACACTTGGAGACAGGAAAGGCTGCTGCACCTCCACGCTCCCAAGACCAAAGGGTAGCCAGGCTCTGTGTAAGCACACACACACACACACAGAGAGCATACATAGATGTGCACACACATCACATATGTGCACATACACATGGATGTATATGTGTATGTGAACACATGGATGCCACACAGCCCACAGGCCACTTACTCACACACAGACAGCACCAGTGGTCTCATTCTGCTCCCGTCATGGTCTGAGTAGGTTGGAAGCCCTTTAGTGAGAAGATACATATATACACACAGAAAGGTAGCTGTGACCCATCTCCAGGAGCTGGATCAGCACACAGTCTGCCCAGCAGTTGGCATCTTGATCCCAGTTTGTCCAGTTGCTGAGACCAGGACATATTAGCCCCTGCAACTGCAGCCCACTCCAGATTCTAGACGAGACTCTCACACACAAACACACTTTGCCACACTTGTTCCTTCGCCAGTCACCTAAACTCCCTCCTTTCCCAGGCTTTGGCTCCACCCCTAAACATCATATTATAAATACTGGGCAAACCCAAAAAACACTCTTCCCCTGCATCCCATACTGTGTCTCACCCCTTTAGCCTGAAAGGTGATTCAGAGAGAAGCTCCAAGTGACTCATCTTGATCAGTTTCACACTTGGGCAAAGGGGCTGAGGCTCTCCAGATAAAAACCTGGAAGGTGCTTGCTCCTCACAGGCTGCAATTTTTGTTCCTGCCTGACATTGAATGTCAGAGCTCCCCTGGGCTTGCAGAGATGGATCAGTGGTTCTCCTTGATGAGCCTGGGATTAGCCCACAATGGTACTATTTGAGCTCCCCCTCTGACACTGTCTCTCACTGCTCTCTCTCACAGTGTGCAAACAGGCTGTTACCACATCATCTAACAGCTACCAAGCCTGGTTTTCCACCATTAAAAAAAGTTGAAATCTAGTTGACAGGATATTACATGTGATTTTTGGAATGGTTGAGCAGTTAATAAGATTATCTGTTGTATAATTGATTCAATTATGAACTATGTACTTTATGTGGAATCTTAGCAAGCAGCCACTCACTATGTGTGACACACCAGTGCCATGGACGCTTCTGGGCCAAGAGGCATGGCATGAGTGATGTGCCCCACTCCATCAGACAGGATGGCTGCCCACAAGCCATGTGGGCAGCATGACCAAGGCCTGTGCCATCCTCCCTGGCTGTGCTAGCCAGCATGCACAAGAACCTTTCCTCTTAACATTTAATTCAATGTGCCATCCCATTTCTATGCCCAGGAATGTTCCCAGTCACTGTTTTAATTCACTAGGTGGATATAACTGGCATAGATGCCACTGTTTTAATTTACTGGGGTAGGTGTAACTGTAGAGGCTCTACAACATGACCTGTGTCATTTTCATTCATTGTAGGAAGGTGAACCCCGCACAGCAATATGTGGCACTAATTAATGATCTCTTTTAGGTGCTCTTAGGAGAGATACTTGGATTGATTGGGCATGGAAACTGAACTCCTTTTTCATTTGCAGAAGTTTACCTTCTGATGGTAGGGCTGATTCCAGCATAGGCAAGGTAGCAGAAAGAAATTTTCACTGCCAATAGCTATCATAAACCTGTTAATATACAGCTGGGGGATTGCTAGGAAAGGACTATTGGGACACTTACGTGTTCACACGTTTCCCTTTGCTCTCTGAAGATGGAGTTTAAATACACCTGCCTCAGTGCTTTTGCACTGGGTTCTTAGGATTATGCAGTAAATTATTCTGCATGCATTTTGCCCTGTTCATGGAGTATGGTTTTTCAGTTTATCAGTACCTGAGGAAAGTGATAGTTTTAGAAAGAGCAAGCTTGTGAGAAAGAGATGTCTGTGTAGAGGAGTCAAGGTAAATGATGTGTTTTCTTACTAGATTGAAAAGTGCCACAAATTCATGATTTTTGTTATTTGCCACCTTTAGTTTGAACCCATCCTGCTAATACAAGAAAATAGAGGATTTCTAAAACTGATCTGATCTGAAATAAACCATATCCAGGGTGAATTTTCATCTGCAAAATTTTCTCATTTATCTTGATTTTTCTGCAGTCATATTTACACTGCATTTGCCTAGAAAATCAAAATGTGTGCTTTTCAAACAATTGTGTTACTCACATGCTTGAGTTCAGCAGGTTTGAAAATGAGAGTAAAGATGGTGCTGGGGCATTGTCTCATTCTTAAGAGAAATTTCTTCCATTTACAAGTAAAAGGATACTTTTCCCAACCTTTTACTCCAAAAGCAATTTTGAATCTTCAGGTCAAGCACTTTAATACATCAGACAGCTTCTGCTCTTGGTTACACCTGTTGCATTTCATTATCTTCTGTTCAGCCCTAATTACATATAGACAAACTCATTCACTTGACCTTGTTGACCCTGCCATTAGAACTTTAATTAACTCTTGTGACCATGATTCATGGCCCAGAACAGAATGCAAGTCACTTTATCACAACTAGATTGGTAAATGGGGCTAAAGTATATTTTCAGTGAATTGAGCATTTGTCTGTGATCACTGAATAGGAGGCTGAGCACAGATGCATTGAGTAACTCAATGAAATATCCATGTATATTTATATTTTTGATGAGTACAGTGTAAACAGACCTATCATTAAGCTCTGAGACATGATAAATGTTGTCATCTAAAGAATTTTTACTCAATTTTAGTGCTCCTCTGACATTAAATCCAGCTATTTGTCAGAAAATGAACAAAAAACCCTGTATTTATGACATCTCCAAAATGCATGTCAATAGCTCTTTAGTACAACTCCAGTTTAATTGAATTCATTATTAAATGGTTTTTGTTTGATAATAGCTAATGGCATCCTAATATGAATTTCAGCAGCCTAAAATTTTCCCTAAATCAAATTTTTCACATCACATTGCTGAAGTTTCCAGCATTCAGGGGATTCCCCTGCCAAATCAGGATACCCTAAAACTGGAGGATCTGTGTTCATAGCTGACCTTTTGTCACTCTTTGGTTCCTGTCACTCACTGAGGCTAGGTACTGCTAATTATTGGCATGTCTTCTAGACTGACTGACATCAGTTGGCTCTTCAGTTTTAAATCTCCATCCTTACGGAACAGGGTCTCAGCAGAACTTACACATGCAGGACTCATATCTTTGCTATCTTAAAATCAAGTCTAGGAACATTGTATTCTGACACTCTGTTTTAATTTTTTTAAAATTTTCTCATTAAATTTATTGTGCAGAAAGAAGGGCAGAAGTCTTTGTCACTTTAAGTTTGAAGCACTTATAAAAGGATAACAGCATTTTTCTATGTCAGGTATATTTCCTGTGTCACAATACATTTGGTATTAATAGTCAAGGAATAGTATAGTAACAAAGATCACTTAAGTACTACAAGCAGATAAATGTCCATTCACTTTTAAGAACAACTGAATTAACATTAAAAGCAGAGGAAATAAACCCACTCAAATAAATGCATAAGTAATACCAGGCCACCCACCACCAAAAAGTACATCTTTTTTGCATTTCCTGAGCAGACTCTGGTAGCTGCTTTGAGTTCGGAGGTATGGCATTTGATTCTCTAGCTGTGACTAGTCTTTCTATTAGTAACTCATAACCTTAATACAAACAGTCTGACTTGGCCATGTCATTGCTTTTCCCACATAAGCAGCTGCAGTTCCAATCACTGAGACTAGTCAGGTAGGGCCAGTTTGACTGTGTGAAAATTTTCAGCAACAGCATTTCTTTTCCTTCCAGAGAGAGACTGACATGAGCAGCAGATGGGTGAATTAGAAGGTGTCTAATCATCGGTATGATGTTCCATCTTCTTTTATGTGAAATGCTGCAGGTGATCTATATCCATTCACCCTGTGCAGAAAGTATTAGCACAATTGGAAATGTTTTTGTTAGACAGCTTGAGTCAGGACATTTTTCTTGTCTGAATGCACAGTGCTGGGTACATGCAGTTACCCTTTGAGGCTTCAAAATAGTTCTTACCTGAAAATATGTATTCATTCACCTCAGTTGATTTAACACAACCCGCTATTTAAAATAATCACATACCGGTTTAAATTGCTGTCTTGTGTTCAAAATAGTTGCCACTAGATGGCAAACTGATTGTGTGCAGCCTTCCACACAAAGAGAACGTCTCTGCTGTGTGCTAGGTGACCAGGTGAACGTATTGCATCAAATTTATCCTGCCCTGATTCCGTTGAAACCAGTGGAATTACACCAGAGAAACAGATGGCTCTTTAACCTTAGGTACTGAAATCGCCTACAGTAAGTAAATATCATATTTGTTTCTGTTTGCTTGTTTAAATCAAGTCTGTTGTACTAAGCCTTTTAACTTCACATCACACAGGAAAAATGCCAGAGTTCAGGCCCATCATTCAGTTTTAGGTACCAGGTATGTTCCATGGGACTCAAGAGACAGAGACTAGCACATGCCAACAGAGACAAAGAGACTTGAAAACCAAAATCCCTTTTCATGCGTGCCCAGTTATATAGGACCCGTGTGAATGCTCACATTTTACGGTGCCCAATCCTTCGTGTGCCACAAATCTTTGATTTGGAGAGTTTTTCATCCATCAGTTCACACAGAGCCTCAGCTAGGGGCAGGACCTCTTATGATGTTATCCTTTCCTTTTCCCTCATAATTTTGCAATAGTGGATGGCTTTTCTAAGCAGCTGCTGCACATTTCCATACACAAGTGCTATTTGTGGTCACTTATAAAAACTCATTAACACATTAACATACTCAAGATCTTGTTTTTATCCATTTCACTCTGGTGACACTTCACTGTTGCTATCATAGTGCAAGGAAATCTTTTGTTATCTTATATTAAAAACGATTGGCATAGGCCTTGTGTCTGTTAGTATACTTCTCTATTGTTCATTGGTCTGACATCAACTGTTAGAGACAGAGATCCCTTTTAAAAGGAAGAGTTAGACAAAAACTACCTTACTTGTCTATTTTACTTTCCTACATTTCAGATGTATATATATATAAAAATGTGTATCTAAATATTATGTTCTTGCAGTGTCATTAACTGATGCTGGTATCCCTCCTTGATAAGTTTTTATTTGAAATCTGAGTTTTCACATGTTATTTTGTGGATTAGCTTATTTGAGGTTTAATGGTCCTTAAGGACAAAGGATCAGTAGTGGTATTGTCATTTTCTTACGAAAATAGGCTGGCAATTCTGACTTGGGATTTTTTTTGTCCACTAGTTTAGCTTACTGGTACTATGATATCAAAAATAAAATTTGGGTTCTGATTTAATTTCTATTGGTGTAGCAAATTGACAATTTTAAAAAATATGCAGAGGGTTTAGGACACATCAGAACCTCAAACAAGATTCATTCTAAAAGGATTTGTTTTAATCCAGTCCCTGAGAAAAAGTACAGTAGGTCCACTGGGCTGACTGAATAGGAGTGCAGTTCCCTCTGATTTTGCTAAGTCTGTGTCCAGTGAAGTGATGTTTATTGCCACCCTCCACAGGCCTCAGGGATATTGTAGGCATCACCCTCAGTGTGCCTGTTAAATTTCAACTGTGCAGTAAAGCAATCATTGCAATGGGATCTCATGCACAGGGCCATTAGTTATTCACCAGAAAGAATCAGCACGCATTTTTCTGCCTCATGAACAATTAGCAATGTATAAGCAAGTTATCTCAAGTTTCTTTTTAGTCCCCTGAAGTACCAGAGATCAACCACACCTGGATATGGGACCTCAGGCAGAACAAAATCACGCTTTGAGGCCATGTGCAGGATCTCTACTTTTCTCGTCCTCCTTAATGTGTCCTTCTTATGTGTGCAGATCTTACCAGACTTGGACGTGGAAAACAATAACCACCACGTTAAATTTGCTAAATACTGCAGAGAACTCTTTCTTCCTCTGTTGTGTAAAGTGTGGTTCACTGTCTGAGATCACATCATCTATTGGGCTGTCAGCTCTTGGGCACGGGTTTCACCTTTTGTGTCCTCTTTTCTGACTGTGGCTAACAAATCTCTTACCCTTTTGGGCACTGAAACCTTATTCATCTACCTTAATAGCTTAATTTTGAATGTAATGCAGTAATAGGTCTGACTTAATAAAACAAAAGACCATACCTGCTGGAACTTGCAATGTCACCTTATTGCAATGCCAAAACCAATATTTTTAGAGTTTTTAGCCAAAATGCCAGACCATTGACCTGAATATACAGTAATGAGTTTTTCCCTTGCATATGAACTACTCTTGAAAATTTAGCCCCTTCATAGGCTTTTCTTTCATGTAGAAGGTAAGGGAATCCAGTTCTTCCATTAAATCATCTCTTTTATGGTTTGAAGGAGTTCTTTTAAATGAAATTAAATGAATGTTTAAAAATCTATTTAGTGTCTAAGATTTTTTTTTTAATTTCATGAACCTGTTTTCAATACAAGATATTGTCTTGCTCAAAGGAAAACTTCTTAGAGTAAACTCCTGCAATATTTTAGATCTGTAATCCAAATGCAGTGGCATTCTCACAGCCTAGAAGGCTGAAGTAATTTTTCTGTAACAGATTGTTAACTCTTCTGATGAAAAAGGAATATTTTTTTTTGGAGATTGTAAGCATACATCCTCATATACATTTAAAAAAAAATCCTTCTTTTTGAGTGACCTTTTTAGAAGGGGAAAGATTGTTATGCTAACAGTTGTATTAAGAAACAGAGCAGGGTCTCAGGAGTTTCCTTATTTCTCGCTTAAACTTTCTCTGTGGAATTTAGGAGGCCTTAGATTTCCCATGCATCTGCCATCAGTCTACAGTTATGTGGGAGAATAATATTTCCTGTAGTATGAAGTTTTTTGGATGTTTGGGTCAGAGGAAGGTGATATGAGACCTGTTAATGCAAGGTACCACATTGCGTATGTTCAAAATGGGGAAAAAAAAGAAAAAGGAAAAATATTAGACAGATGTAGCAAATGACAGGTTCTGTCTTAAGTTTCCACCATTTAATAATCTGAGTGAGTAAAAATTTAAATACTTCTGTGCTATCTGCAGTTCTGATGCAGTTAGTGAATTTCTTTTTTGGGTTTTCTTATTTTTGTTGTTGTTTGTGTGTTCGTTTGTTTTTTCTAATTGCAACATCATAAGCAAACACCACTTCAGGATTAGGGGTACTCTGAGCTTGATTTCAGCTGATTTCCCGCATGTAACCCTTTGCCTTCAGTCCTCTAGCCTGAGAATTTGTACTGCCAACAGTTGTGCTGTTAGGAACTCATCTGGGTGCGTAATACCTGAGTCACTAAAAGATATAAAAGGCTCTTCTGAGTTTCATCCTCCCATGTTACTACAAAAAAATATTCCTTTTCTAACCCACGTTTTTGGCTCTGAATCTTCCTACATTAGCTGTCATTTAATGAACTCTACTTGGGTATGAAAGAATCACAGTCTGTGTTTCTTAAGTTTGAAAATAAAATGAATACAATGCTTCAGACTATTGTTCCATAGAAATTAATTTGTCTACATGATATTCTGCTGTAACTCCAAACTGTACTCTGGTTTCTATCCAAAAGTGGAGGTTCTATTTTAGTTACAAAGCTTAGCTATGTAGGTTTTTATTCAGTAAATCCAAGCTACAATGATTTTCTCATTCCAAAACTATTTCTTTTTTTCTCCTTATGTATTTAATTCAGGAGCAGTTAACCCTTTGCATGAGATGAATCACAAGCTAATCAAAAAAGTGCCAAAAGCCCGGTAGGACTGAACTAAATGTTCAAGTTGAAGCAAACAAATCCAAGTAGTTTTGCATAAATAAGAGAGTTGTTTATTGAAATATTCAACTTAAAATATCTTGGAATACACAAATTAAATTATGTTTCTCTATTTGGAGGATTATCTGGACCTGAAGAACAGTTTGAGGTGAGAAGCATTAACTGCCATAGAATGGGAAAGCCAAAACCTAAGGTCAAAACAATGTCCAACGTCCAACATGCCAAGGACACAACTTCTCAATCCATTATGTCTGAAGCATTATTCCAGCAGAATTCAGCTAAGACTAGTCAACACTATTTCAAACTAGATCTCAGATCTTTGGGTGGCTGTCTGAAAATTATAAATTAGTGATCATCTGGAAATTACTTGTTTAGTATTATATGAAAACTTTCAGAGGCAAAGAAAGAACCTAATCTTCAGCATCTCCATGCAGGTGGCCTTCCTTCTAGCAATCCACTGCTTAATGCATTTCACACCTTCTGACTGCCAGACTCAATGAAGCAGGAGCTTTGTAACCTTCAATATATAACCTTGTGGAAACCCAGAGGAGATTTCTTATAATGGGGTTCCCTGAGTAAGGCTGGGTTTCTGTAGAAGAAATAGTCTATCATCATGCCATAAGAGTGTATCATTATGCTTGCGCCCAAGGGTTCAAATTAAAGTTTCAAAAGCAGTGTCAATGACCACATTTACTATGTGTTAAAAGTTTACATTTAACCTAGCATTGCAGCTTTAAAATGCTGGTTTAATGTTTCGTTTGAATCTGCTTCTTTATGCCTTTTACAATCCTGTCTTCTTATGTACCCAACCAGTTCAACTTAACCACTGACCAACTTCCAAACCACAAGTTATCTCTCTTGCACTATTTAATCCCTGGTAGAATTGGCATTAATTTTTGACCCCTTCCCTTGAAATCATCATCTAATTCTCTTCACATATTTGTCCTGACCTTTTGTTCAGCTAACCTCATTCCTCTTCCTTTATGCATCATGGTTGTTTGTCATCCTCTAAACCTCATCTTCCACACAAGCTTCCAGTCCTACTCTCCTGCACTTAGCAATTCATTGTCCCACCTTCTCGCTCATCACACTCCATCCATTTCTTTCTCCACATATGTAATCACTAACTCCTAAATTTCACGTTTGTCTACACTGCATTCAAATTAATTTGTTTTCTCCTCTGTATCCTGTCAACAGAAAGGTCCCTGAGAGGCACACATTTTTGTGGAGCTTGGCTGTAATCACAGGAAGAATTAAGTCCCTGCAGCCTTGAGTAGGTCCATAGCAGATAGACTTTTCAGAATTTTCAGCTAAATATCTAGCTAGTATTTTCTGAACACTTGCATAATGAAATTTTTCAAACGTGAGTAGATTTTAAGAGGAGCAGCATGAATAATTCTCTAGCACAAAGCCCTCTATTCCTGTCAAATTTAATATTTTTACCTCAATAACTGTATGGAGTAAAACTTTTAATGTAAAAACCCAGAACATTTTCAACATGGGCAACGTAACACACTTTTTGTCTACCCCTGTCCTCATAAAGGCTTACATTATTATATCTGTTAATTGAGAAACAAACAAGAAAATAATAAAGCTAAGGAAAAGAACCTAGTAAGAAATTTTTCAGTCCAAAACCCATTTGACAAAGTAACTCTAAGAGCTGTTTTGAATTGAAAAATGTTGGGACATCTTCACTATAGACTGCACTATCTGATCCAGTAATACTATATACAGTTAGAAGCACAGCGTATTAATTGTCTCCAGAAGAAAAACTTCCAAGGTGCCAAACCTCAAAGCATCCTCAAGCTTCTGTGTTAAAAAGATGAATAATATTAAAACAAAAATATATGCACCAAAAGTGCCTTCCAAATACCTTTTTAACATTCTCACAGAATTACTCAAAGCTAAGGCCCACCTTTCCAACAGTTTGCACAAATCACAGTGTTTATTCTAGATAAGAGAACTGCTATATATTTTGATATTATATATGTAATACTTATCTGCATAAAAATGATAAGGTGATACTCCTATCTGTTTTAATTTAGACTGCTCCTCACTCACCTAGAATCAGGTTTCTTAGTAACTATTCCAGACAGGTCAAAGTGGACTCTTTTTTCATTCAGCTTCTATTCATAGGAATGAACAACTATCAATATTGAAAAAGCAAAATTTTTTCTCACCTTGAAGATCAGAACTGCTGATTTTTAAGCCACTTGACAAGACTCAGTATGACTTTTATTTTTTGCCTCAAAATATCTGAATGATATATTCCAGATTTTCAAATAATCTAATGATTTACCATCCACAGGATGTTACCACAAAATGTCCTGTGTGACTCCTTTGATGTGTTTTCCGACGGCAGCAGTGAAGAGCGGGCTGGAAGAGCTCAGTGCTCAGACTCTGCTGAGTCGAAGAGCACTAATACTTCCTGCATTGGATCTGTGGGTATTAAGACTTCATTCCTTTTTCTTGCTGGTAAAAGACCAGGTGATTTGTATCATATCCTCACCATCAAGGCAGCGTGTGTTTGGACTGCCAGAGAGGTATGGGAGATGTTCGGTTTTGTCAGGAAGCAGTGATTCCTGCCAACTGGTTTATCAAAAACTACTTTCTTCTTTGTGATGCTGCTTCCTGGGAATAGTTACTAAGCAGATGAACTGCAGGCAAAAGCTGGGCTCAGAAGTCAAAAAGGGAAATCTTAGAACAAGCCACTTATTTACCCATGCCCAATGAGCTACTTTTGGCCCACAGAGGCTTTTATATGTGGATGACAGAGACATTTTAAATTTGCCATCTGAGTCTACAGGATCTCTTCAGTTACATGTGATTGAAGTGACTGGGGTGGATGAGTGGGGATGGGAGCATTACTGGAGCTGGGGAAATCTCCCAGCTGTGCATTCCAGACCTGGGTGAAATTCAGCTGCTCTCTCACAAGCTTCGCAGTTGTGCAAAGTCTCTGCTGACATTATGCTGCATCACACTGGGTGAGCTTTGAGGGATGACCAACAAAGGAACATTTGAGCTGACATGGAGCCCCAGAACATTTGGAATTTGAGAACAGAAATAGCTAAGGAAATTAAACTTTTGTTATGTGATCTGCAGCTTAATACGCCTGCTATTAAATGGCCATCCTTACACAAAATAAATAAATTAATTAAAAAAAAAATTAATTATTGAGACTTTGTTTCATGTTTGAGCAATTGATTTCTTCTCTTCTGCAATTTGAAAGCTACATTTTAAACTAGATATCCTATGTTTTCCAGTTGCCAGGTATGGGATTAATTGTAGGTAAATTTTAAATCCACGCAGTGAATGGTATGCCCAACTAGTAAGGTTGAAATTTGTCAACAGAATTCCTACTTTGCTTACAGGTCAGTTTTTGAAATGTTTCCTTTTAGAAGTTGTTAGTTAAGGTTTCACAAAGCTATTGAATCTAATAGGAAAGATCTGTGCAAATCAGATGAATCTCTACTGCTGACTGCAGTCTGTAGAGAGAGTTACACTCAACAGTTTTGTATAAACACTACTTTGTTTAATTGCTTCAATTCACATAGCTTATATTTGGTCATAAAGATCAGTCTTTCCTGATGCCAAGTACATGTAAAACACAATGACTTTTGTTTTTCTTAACATTCACAATGTCAGAGATATTTTCAGATCCTGAAGTTCCAGGATGATCCACTAAGCACATGATATTTTGGCTCCAGAAATAATCAATTGTTTTTAGACTTGGGCAAAATTTTCAAAATGGTATAAAGGTTTTTGAGCCCAGTTTCCAGTGGAAATTTATGTCCTCTGTGGGCTTTTGACTGACCAGTCACTGAGTAGATTTAGAAGTGCATTTTATCTTCTGATTTTTTAAGTTTTAATTTTAAAAACATATGTAATGACCACACAGACCACATATATATGACTGTATATATGACCACATATATATAAATCTCACACAGATACATATAGAATAAGGCAATTGTTTCAGGGATCAGTGCCCTATTGACTATGGAGCTGCACTTATTTTAGAACATCAGCATTGCTATCTAACTCGCTAAGCGCCTAAAACATTGGCATGATTTCCCAGTCTATCTGATCATATGTGCTAGCGGGACAAATCACCTGTTATTATGCAGAATGGATCTACTAAATATCTTACTGATCTTGAACTACTGCAAATTTCTGACATAGAATTCTTTTTTAATTCGGTCCACTTTGGAATAGAAAAAAATTGTTTGGACCATTATTCAATAACAAGCGCAAGATGACCTTGTGCTCTTGATTAGTTTTAAGAGCACTCAGTTCTATGTCATGGACAATGCTTGAGTTTGGCTCTTATTAACAGTCAGCTGAAATAAGTTTGAGTCAATGTACACTGAAATGAAACTCTCTCAGCTAAACTCAGGTAGCAACTGGAGCCTAAGTTTGCCTCAAGTGGCTACTTTTACATCTGTGTTAAAGCAGAAAAGCTAGCTAGTGTGGAAAAAAAAACCAACCAATTTTTGCTCTTTCTATGCTGTACTTGACTGGTTACATTTATGTGTTATTGGTTAAGCAACCAGGTCTAGGCTGCAGAAACATACACACACACCCTTCATATTGGGAACCCTGTATTTGAGCTACAAGGAGGCAAATGCAACAAGGCTGGAAATGGTTTTCATTCTAATTCCCTATTTTCAGTGACTCATTACTTAAAGAAATATTTTAGGCTGGAACTTTCCATGCTTAGCTTCTACCAACATTTATTTTTCACCTATTAGAATATTAGGGAGCAGTTATGAAAGAATAGTGGGGAAAATATCTCTGTTCTGAAAGAATTCTTGCTATGTTAACAAATAAATAAATGCTACAGACAATAAAATTAAGAATTTAAAATAGAAATTGGCATGGAAATATTCAGTACTTTTGAGTACATCATGCTCTTACTGTGAAGAAAACTAATTCTGAGTTAACTAAGCATTAAGGATTCGTAAGTTGGCTTTGAGCACCAGTAATGCCAGCTACAGTTAAATAAAGGTGTTGTTGTACTCAGTCTGTTGGTTTAGGAACAGATATTGCTTGATAAAACTAGTCTGTGAGAATTGTAAAATATTAAATATTCACAATTACCATGTTATACTTCCATCTTTTAGCTTTGAAGAAAACTACAACTTCAAATATTTGGAATATACCATGTCAGCTTGTGAATTTGCAAGCTGTGCAAGAGAGGGGTGGCAACAGCAGTTGTAAATACACATTGGTTTGAATTCCAGCAGAGTACCTACCTTGTCTGCCATGCACATATGCATGTGTCTGTTTCTATAAGCATGTCTTGACATATTAGCTACTACAACAGGAGAAGCAGCATGTGCAGTAAGTTTATATAATGTTTCTTATCCTATTTAAATCTGCAGCTGCTGATTCCCTGATGTGTGCAGAACTGTGCTCAGTAGAGCCTTATTCTGATGAGTTGTAGTAACCTAAACAAAATTGTACAGAACTGTGGCCTATTTCAGAAAAAAAAAATCATAATTTTGTATAGTATTTTTTCATTCAGCTTCTTCTTCTTCTCACACCATGTCATCTTATATCGATCTTCTGTTACTAATGCAAATCATGACACTCAGGCCTGGATACACATCTTCACTACAGAACAGAACTGCACCAAAAGAGAAACTGTTCATGTTTTGGCTCACGTGCATGTAAACCAACATATAGACCAAATATAACATGGCTTTCCTTATACAAGTCCATTTATATAGGTGCTTTCTGCCTTCAGGAAATTATACAAGAAATAGCATTTTATTATAATAGGATCCTGTTGTTATAGATGTGGGTCAGTCTATTTTTATGTGTGCTTATGTAACTCAATTATTTGTTCCCAGCTGAAACTTGGTTTACATTCCATAGAGAAGAACAACCCTACTAGTTACCAAAAGATTAAGTAGTTTGATATAAATAAATAAATAAATGTATATATATTTAGAGAGAGAGAGAGAGAGAATATACTATTCTTACTCATTAAGGTATATTTAATGCTATTTCCTCTTCATTGGATTAATGCTTACAACTATCTCATCCAAAACAGGTGAAGTCAGAAATATTATGAATGGAAAGATGTCATCATAATGTAGGAGACAGTTTTTGACAAAAATTTCTGTACTGAGAATTGCAATTCAGATATTCACATAGGCTGTAATGTAAGGTGCATATCTGAATTCACTGTACATTTAATAATAGCAATAAACCTCTCATGTACATGTTTGAGTCCCACTCTAAAGTACATTCTTCACTCCACTGGTTTTCTATAAAGCCTTAGCTCCAAACTCAGCACATCAGAGAGATGTCATAAGTTAGCCATTGATAACAGCCCCAGGTGAGATTTTTGTACCTAACAGTACACTTACACAACACCACCACTGTAATTATTTCTGTGCATGAGGTGAAGAACATGCATGGTGCTTTCAGGATGAACACATACATTTATGAAACTGCCTTCCTGGATGAGTGGTGAGAGGGCAAGAGACTTTCTCTTTGGAGCCAGAAAGGTCTGCCATCCGTTTTTAGCCAATGATCTTAGTCCTTCTGTGTTTCCTTGAATGCTTGCAACTTTCAAATGTTCCCTGAGAACTCATCAATACCCCTGAATGCAGTATTTGTGCACTGCAAATCTGAAAGTCCTTCAAATTTTAACTTAGTTTTTCCAGTTTACATATTTGGAGGTTATGTGAAGAAGGGTAGATATGCTTCCCAGTACAGAACTATAATGATATTAATGATTATACAGTTGATGTTCCCATGCTGCATCATTTTCTTTCTAAAATTTAAGGCACAGAGGATTTTGATTTGCAAGAATTCCCTGGGGGGTAAGAAGCTAGGAGGGCTTGATGTAAAGTGTCACGTGAAGCTTATCTTGGAACACGTGAAAATGAACTAGTTTCAGCAAAAGTATCTTTCCTGAAGTTCAGTTCCTCTTGAATGCTTAAGAGCATGCATCAGTTCTGTTATCAGTGGATGTTGAAATCAAATCATATTGTGGGAAACTGCAAATGTAAACCAACATGAGTTGGTGCTTCCACAAATAGGTATCAGCCTGCACAGACTACTAACATATACAGTTCTGTGCTCAAAGCAAAAAGAATATCCTGCCTGCTTTGTTGTGGTAGCCAGGAGACCGAGTTCTCCATTGAAACGTGTTTGTCGAACCTTGAATTCTATAGCAAACAGGTACTCCCACCTCTTACTATTGTGTGTAATTATTTTACTAAGAATATTAGTTCACACTTGTCATTATTTTCTAGATAATAAATGAGATTTTGGCAGACTGATTTCCTAGCATGAGTGGTTAGCATATAGCTTAAAAGTCCAGAACAAAAACTCCCTTTTACTGGCTGAAGCTACTCTTTATATTTACATTTACATATTCACTTGCATATACAGATCAATGAGAGCACAATGCCCACTATGCCAGCACAGGAAATGTATGAGTTGACTCCACAAAGCCTGATGACTCAGGATCATTGGCAATGGAATATAAATTTCTCAGATTCTGAATAATCCATTCGTTGTCAGTCTCAGAAACAGGCCGCATTAATATTCTCTGTTGCTTGTCAAAGAAGGGAATGCTACTGCTGTGTGTCCACATGACACAACATCTCTGGAAAAATGTTATAAAGGACTAGCTTCTAGTTGTTCTACATGGGTTGTTGGACCTAACAGCAAACAGGAGATGCTTTGTCTGTTGCTTTAATTGCAGTCACGTTTGGCAGGCCTAGGGGATACCTGTTCTGCTGCAATCCTAATTCTGAATTCTCAGGTAAGGAAAACCTCTTATCAACATCCAAAAACACTTTGTTCAATGTTTGCTGCATTTCTGGTTTCCTTCTACTGCCTTTAACTGCTGGCATCAGGCTTTTGCACTAGCCTCCACAAGGAGAGATCTGTTTGCTGAGAAAATCTCTGCATTATCCCACATACATCAAGCATGTAGTGCCTGGTATCTGCAATCTGACACCACCAGTACTAAAAACTAGAGAAAAAAAGGGTGTTATTCACTTGTTTGAACACACTAATAGATAAAAAGATTTGAAAATAAAGAAAGAAGAGTCTGCATGCATACTTTGAATCATTTGCTTTTATGCCTAATACAAGCAATATTTGGGATTCTTTCCTCTTCATCTACTGCTGGACCAATTTATATTTTACTAGGAATGTCCACATGTGGCTGTGAGTCACTAAGTCTGACACATGTTGCTCTGAAAACTGTTCTATTGCTCTCCAGGGAGAGCAAGTTAGAGCAAGTTCTCACCCTGCCATTGTGTTTTAAGGACCTTGGATGGGACTTCCTCCTCTTTTCCCCATGCTGTCAGGCTTTGCTGTCCAAGCAGACCCACAGGATGAGCTATTTATTCACTTCCAGATATTTTTCAGCAGCAGTTATAGATCTAAAAATTCTACAAACAATTATTAAAATAACCCCTGCTTTTGCTGCCTATTTCAACAGAATTGTTTTCCACCTAAGAAGGGAAGACTGCAACCCTGTCTCATTCAGCTTCTGTTCCCGAGAGTGATGCTTGTTCTGTGCTGCCTCATCAGCTTGCCTCCTTTGTGCATATTAAAAATACAGCCTTAGCTCTCAGAGTGACTACTAGCTTTAGGATGACAGGTCTGGAGTATCCAGCCTCAACAGACTGTCCAATGTAATGCTCTGCTGCAAGGCTGTTATAATCTTATGCACAGTTGGAGTCAAAGCCTTTTACTATGGGAAATGATAATGGCCCTCATATGTAGAGTGTGCCTACATACCCTAGGAAAGAGCATGCATGAATATAGTTCTGTGCCAAAAAGAGCTGTGTGGTGGTTACCCTCTTACACACTCATAACCAAGATATTGCTCATTTTTTTATCCCTTAAAACTACATCTAGGAAACTCAATTTTTAAAGACTGCAAATCTCCTGTTACTTCCATCTTTGCCTGGCACAGGTTACCTCCCTTCTTCCCCGTTTCCCTTCTTGACCCACTTTCACTCTGTTTGCCCCTTTCCATACCACTTCTCCTCTGTGTTGTCTCTCTTTTCCTCCTACCCCCTCCTTTCCTCTCCCTCCCTTTATTCTTACCCATTTCTTTTGGCCTATCATCCATTCCAGACTGCACAATCTCTGCTGTACCTTCACCTCTCGTCTCTGGAGCCATCTCCTCCTTTCCTCAACTGATTTAAGATCTACCAGTGCTCCAAGCCCTTCCCTAATGTCCAGTCCACATATCTAAGCTTCTGACTTCAGCTCCTCCTGGTTCAAGAATCCTCATCAATATTCCTAATTTGCATTTGAATCACTCTTACAAATTACTTTTTCTGCTTTTACAATTCATTATTCTGGTCCAATGCTCCCCAAACTCTTTATATGCAAGATTGCTCTGGATTCACTCCTGAACTGACAATCCCACAACTTCCCTATCTGCCTTTGACTTTCTTTAGGATGAAGACCAACTCTGGAAAGCTCTGTAGTCTTGCAACTTTGTAAAAGCAGGAATTTTCAAAGGCTTTGTCAATGTCTCCAGAAACAAGGTCTCCAAGGCTGCACCTACAGTGCATCCAGGGCACACTGGGCTGAAACCTCTCTGGAAAACACAGCAGTTTCTTTCAAGTTTTCTTTCAACTTTTCTGCTCAAGTTTCCTTCCCAGGAAGAAAAGACTACCCAAGTCTCTCTCTGGTAGGGAGTTGAGATGCAGCCAGGCAGGCACACAAGTCTGAAAGCTAGGAAGCACTACTGGCTCTCCAGCTTAGCATGACATTTGAATCAACTTTGATAATTATTCCAGGATTAGTGGCAAAAGCAGTTGATTCTATTGATAGTAAGTCAGTTGTTATCTCTTAACATCAGTGTGGACATCAAAGTCTCTGGGCAGGGAGACAGCACTGTTGAGAGGAACTGGAATCACCATGGACTGCAATTTGCTTGCCTTAATTGGTAAATGAGAACATACACCTTCTCTCTTCATTCCCAACTTCTTAAAGCTTTCACACTTCCACTTTCCTGGGTTAGAGATTTACATAACATATACAGTATTTTTTTTTTCTCAGTGATTGTCCTCAAGCCCTCTTTCCTGTCCTCCAGGTTGGGGAAGAATCACATGGCAGACTGATGACTGTCATCGGGAGAAAGGTCACACAATGAGCTGCACAAGTTACTAGAAGTGTGATAAAAAGTTCTATGCAGGCTATTTTTGATTAACAAGGCCATCTTTAAGGCATGTTCATCTGTATCGTAGAAATCAAGACCCCGGAAATGTCAAATAATTTGGTAAAATGTAAATACTGATTCTCTTTGTCTCAGTTTATGTAGATACTGCTGAGGAGCCATTAGATCACACAAACCCAACATGCAAACTGAATGGATAATGTACATTTCTTTGCTCTCATCCCCTTAAATGGTACCCAAGATTTGGAATTTGGAAGACATGTCTATGGATGTTCATGCACATGCTCTTAGAAAAATAATCAGTATTTGGCTACAGCACAAACACCTATTCAATGAGTTACAAGAATACTCAGAGAAAGACCAAATTTAGCTACTCCAAAATCTGTCATTAAACATACTGCCAAAATCATATTAAATGCCACTCTTACATATAGAAAACAAGTGTTTGAAATTCTCTGACTTTGGAATACAGATGGAATTCTAGTATTAAATAAAATGGCAACAGAACTAATGTTCAAAGAGCATATGGGAATAATGTTTAATCTATTTTTACTCGATAAATTATTATTGACAAAATAATGGGTTTGTTATACATCACGTGCTGACACACTATGATTAGGGCAAGGATCGAAGGAGACAGAAAACAGAAGGTACCTTTATTAATTTCATAGGTCCTTTTATTTTAATCAAAGAGTTATCTGTTTGATCCAATAAAGCAGATATGTTCTGTTTCAAATCCTTGGTTTCAGTTACTACTTCCAATGTACATCCTTCAAGGAGCTTTTCCACCTGTGACATCATTTTCTGTTAGGGACTACACTCTTACATCATAGTCACACATATGACTGTCTCCCTTAAAGATTTTCAGAGGAAAGGGACAAAGTTTTTCAAGCATAAATAAAATAATGGCAGATCACTGGTTCAGTTGTACTCTTAGAAATGTATTTTCTTAACAGGGTATGTTACACCATCCCCCAAAACACCAATATCAGCTGGAGAATAATCAGTACAGGTCAAGCATCCTGAAGAGTTTGAAATATCACCAAATTGTATCATTCTTTGAGTATCTTCTGCAGAGCCCAGCTAATTTAATGCTACAATAGAATAATCTAGTTCTTTGGCAACTATCTGACTTAAAACATTTCAACAACATTGAACATTAGGAACATTGGGAAATAATATTCAAAAAAGCGCTGCATGACTTCAGTTACAGTTTTTCTTTGTTTCTAACACATAAATTTCCTCAATTAAGAGTTCACTGGTGGAAAGTAGGAATTTTCTCATCCTTTACTATTTTTTGCATCTGTGTTTTAGGAGAGTTAAAATGCATGTTATCACTAATTATTACAATTAGGTTAATACTGTTTTCTGTAATTAGTTTCTAATGAACATATGTTTATTGATGAAAACTGCAGCCTATATGCAATGCCATTTGAGCTGAAGGGGCGTAAGAAGTCTCATCATTGCTCATCATAAAATAACTACAGTGTATTTTGCTTAGGCACCAATCCTGCAAATACTTAATTGTGTGCCCTATTTTACTGCTTTGAAAAAAAAATTAATTTAAATAGACAACTGTCAAGATAGTATGGCAAAAGCCTGATTTTCTGAACTGTTTGAACATGAGCATAATTTAAGGGAGCAGAGTTGTCAAGCTTGGTTCTTAAATATTTTAACACACATTCAGAAGTAAATACTTTACTGAACAGAAGCTGAGGCTAGGAAGTCCTGTCAGAGACGGACCATCTCTATCCCGCATCCAGTGCAATGCTGTCCCCATCATGAAGATCATAGGGTAATACAGTATGCATCCATAATACCTAAAAGGTTGTACTTCGTCTTGCCATTTGTATTAATTGCTATTGTTATTGCTATTCAGCTGATACTTATTACTGGCTGCCTATAAGTATTTCTGTTCTAGTAATTTGGGCCAAAGTTGGAAGTGTAATTGTAGAAGGGAGCATATATAAAAACAAGACAAAGTTTGGTCATTGATCATTACTGGGATTAACAATGTATTGAGATTTTAGAGTTATTTTAAGGGGTATATAATAATATGACAAACTATCAAAAATTCAAAATTTATTTTTTCAGTTTTTGCCTTTGGGACAGAATGACTTTAGGGAGATGCTGTGTGGTCTGAAGAAATTTAGGATTAGTATAATTAAGATTGTGTTCTGCGTTGTTTTATACTTTGCCTCAAACTACATGTATATATATGTACACACAATTTTTAAAGTATCATATTTACATCTGATCATAATCCTCCATCCTCCCTCTTCCCCAGTACAGTTAGGCCTCATACAGGTCTATGTTGTACAGGTAATGTTCCTTTCCTAAAAGACCTCCTTGAAGGTGAAGTCCAACCGGGACAATCACATGAAATAACAAGGGCCTTCAGTTTTCACTGTTTTCTGAACCAGGGACAGAAAATAAACGATGATATTTGTCTTTAGGAATGCAGGGCACCGATGGAGAGTATTCAAGCAGGTGGCACATGTGAGACTAGTTTTATTTTGTGAGCTGGCCAGGTTGTAAGGGAGACGAGGCCCATCACAAGGAATGTGTCCATACCAAAGGCACCCCGTGTTTCGGGAGCGCAAGCAGGAGCCTGGCTCTGCGCTGCCCGGCTTCAGACCATGTCCTCGGGTATCCTCTCGCCGACCGCGGCGGAGGGCAGCCCCTCTCCCGCAGGACCCGCACTTTCCTTACTGATGCCCAGCTGTCCTGCCTCTGCCCCAGGTCTGTTCTGCGCAGAGGATGGGGCCAAGAGCCGCAGACAGGCTTTCCCCGGTCCCCTGGCGCCTACCACCCAACCTCAGCAGCACCTGGAGGGACCCCCGAGGACCGGACCTCCCCCTCTCCGAAAAGTGCAAGGCGTTATTTTTGAAAGCGCCCAAAATAGCGCGCGGCTGCTGCACAAGTCTCCTTATTATTCCTCCAGCGTCGGCAGTAAATCAGGGGGAGGATGCACCTCCGCCGGAGCCCTTGTCGGCGGCCGCGTTTCGGGTGAGGGNTGGTATTTCTTTTTCTCTTCCCAAACACATGAAGGGAGTACATGTATATATATATGCGCTGTATATTTATATACATACACAGGCACGCACGCACGTATGTGTATGTACATATATATATACATGGGGGAGGGAGCTGTGGAAATGTGTTTGGGGGGGCCTTTTTTTGGG
>VZTZ01025952.1:137127-279817 GCA_013400955.1 Drymodes brunneopygia | reverse complement strand
CGGCCGTGTCACTTGTCCCACTCGAGAGCGCGGCTCGAGCCCGCGGGGTTTTTCGGTTTGAGGTGCGCTGCGTGCGTAGGAGGCCCCTGGAGATGCGGCAGCCTCCCCCGGGGCGTGAGGGTCACGGCCTCTTCCATGTCTTTTAATTACCTGTGCTTAGCAGCGCGGTGTGAAAGCTTTACAGCGAAGGGCAGCAGGAGTTACATTTTTAGTTTTGTTCTGTTTCCTTTATTTCTTCCGTATAGTTGAGTGGCACTGGACCCATCATTTTTGCTGTTTCTGCTCATGAATGGATGCTCAGTCGCGGGTGCGAAAAATCAGGTGGTGAGCATAAATAAAGCTCATGATATAAAAAGTTCAGCCTATGTCATTTTAGGAAATAGTCTGTGCTCAGGGTTGTAGCACAGTTTTTCTTTGTGCAAATTTTAAAGCTGTTCAGAAGCCGATGCTTTTTACTAAGGAAGTTACCACGTTCCCAGAAGTCTGTATGATGAACATCTGTAAAGAGAGGAAGTCCCTCGAAGTAGTGGCTGAAGGCAGCAGAGCTTTCCACTTTTATCCGGGTGGTGCCAGGTAGGTGTTTTTTCCTGGTGAGACTTCAGCAACTTTGGCTGTGGTCCAGTTGGTCTCATGAACTGGTGCTCTAGTGAAGGTGGCTGAAGCAATCGTCTTGGATGGTGTTTGTTGTCAGTTGGGCAATTGTAATAAACTCGGGTATAGTTTGTGGTGTAAGTTTCACGTTCAGTTTACTGAGGTTTTTTTTAGAGTATTACTTTAAAAATTCCAACAACTTGTGATGATTCCTTTTCCTCTAACTTGTTGAGTCTTTGGCATCACTTGTTCTGTGAAGAGAGATGGTTGAGTTTTTGTGAGCTATTCAATTTACTCTTGTCTGTTTTTTAATACTGGTGCTAAGAAGAATGATGGATTGTGAGTGATGGGTGTGAGGAATCAGTGATGAGCTGGCATGAGGCTTACTGAAGAAAGTGATAGCATGTGTGTAGTCATAGTTTGCTAGTACTCCAGTAGCAGGACTGCTCATCACAGTGGGAGATACCAGCAGCTCTTTATGAATGGGAGAGAAGGGAAAGTCTATAAATGCAGTAACCTGCTGCATGTGTTTAGGAGCTAGAAAAGGTGAACTAATTGTTTATGAGCAGTAGAGCTTATGGAAGCTGATAATAACTGGCAGATGAGGAAGAGGAGGGCATGAGTCAGACAAAAGGGATGCTCGGATATATATTGAATTAACTTTGAGTGGGAAATAACAGTTTGAAATAGGTCAGGTAATAGGTGTGAAGATTCGGTGCAGGTGGTGTCTGTATAGGGGAAGGATGGAGGAACAAATAAACAGCGAACTTTATCATAACTTCTTGTGCCTGGTTCAAGCAATTAGGAGTATTTAAGATACAGGATTTCAAAGTTGTTGTATGCAACTCCTACTATATGACTAAGTTAAATCTCCACTCAGGCCTGCACAGACAGTAACAGAAACAAGGGAGCCATGAAAGCTTTGCAGAGGAAATACTTTTCTAGTGTGAGGTACAGGCTGTTTATAAACAAGGAAAGGCTGTCAGTGGTAAGTTTCATTAGATGACAGAATTGCTTTGGTGTTGGGTAACTTCTTGTTGTAGTGTCTTGTGGGTATTTGAAAATGATGCAGTAGAGGAAGGCTGTGTGTAATTGTTACCCAGTCTCTAGCAATGGTACAGCAATAACTGTGTTATCTTCTTTGAAGACATCAGACTCAGATGAGGACAGCATGGACCTCCTTTAAGCACTGGTGCAGACCTAGGCTTCACAGTGTTTTTTAATGCTTTTGTGACCAGATTCTTCCTGTGGGGGAAAAAGGTTTAAAGCCAGAGAGTTGGGAAGCAGGAGCAAACACACACAGTAGCCCTGGTGCATCTAGTAGTCAGAAGAGTAGCAACAGATAAGAGTAAATAATGCTAAGGGGACATCATCAATAGGAACTCTGGTCCTTTTTCTGTTACAACCATTGAGTGGCAAAGAATTTTAGGCTGTGACCCTTTGTGAATACATATAAAAGCTGTATATCTCATCTTTAAAATACCTTGCTTGTAATAAACTTCATGAGCAACAGGCAAAATAGTGACATTTACTCGAACAACTTTTCAACACAGAGAATAGAAACATGGCAGAACTAGAAAAGTGGTTTCCAAACAATGAAAAATGGGATTTTTGAGGAAAATATGTATCTGAAGATACTTCTTTTAATGAAATATTAAAATAATTAAACCTTTAAACTGGTAAAATAAAAAACACATATTAAAATGGGGTGGGTAACATCAAAGAATTTTACCGTTTCCTCACTGTTCCTGTTGTGGTTGTTTTTCTTTAACTGGGGACTCTGGTGCAAAAATATGAAGAGTGAGAGAGAGGCAAGTGTGGGGTGTGCCCAGCTCAAAGAGAGGACTGTGAAGAGAAAAGTAGGGCTCACCCCTGTGGGTTTACAGTCAATTGGCTTTGCTTTTGCTGTCATGAGGCTTGAGCTCACTACTGTTGTCGAATATAGGACGCTCACACTGTGAGGGTAATTCTGCTTCATGTGGCTTTAGGAGTGTAACAAGTCAGTGCCAGTAATATTCATATTCTTACATGTTAAATGAAACTAAGCTGAGTATTCACTTGTCCCTGGTGTCTAGAAGTTGGTGTATTTGCAGCTCTGGTACACTGAGTTGTTCCCCTCAGATCCACTTTGTTTTCCTGATTTACTGGGTATGGGAAAATGTGTCCTTATAGCTCATGGGTGCTACACTAGGCAACCTTGGAGATGTCCAAAGTAAATGTATACAATATTAAGACTAAAACACTAACCTGTTGCATTTGTTTCTGAACATCTATCAATGCTGGTGTCACCCAGTCCACTGGGGAAGAGGGACCATGGCTTGCCTGCAGAAGGATATCGTCTCTCTTGGGATCTCCTTTTCCCTTGGAACTCACTCTTGGCGTCACTCGCTGTGACCTTCCCTGGCTCTGTGTGCCCAGTTTTGCATCTCATAGGAGCTGTCAGCTGGGGAGAGGATCAGTATGGGGCAAATCTTCTGGGCTGTCTTGTCATGGCAGCTAGAGAAATCCTCAGAAGTACAAATAGAAATACACAGAGATGCATAAGAAGAAAAGACAAATTACTGCAGACGTGTTACGCTAGTCTGGCAGTGATGGCTGGTGGCTTCACTGCTGAACTCTCCCTGCTGCTCAGTGACCAATATTGAGTTGACCCCACTGGTTAGAAAACATATAGGCATTTCACAGTTAGCATCTTAGTTTTTAAAAATTTGGGTAGGGGTCAGGTAGTTTTTTAAAGCACTGACTGGAAGAAAGACTCCTATTACTACTTTCTGATGTATTCAGTATGTAACCCTATAATTACTTCAAAAACTACTTGTAAGTCTAATTGACATAGTCTGCTGTGTGTCTTGGCTTTTATATCTGTAGACAGTCTCTCACCAGACAAAACTATCTAATTTTTAGTGATGTTAGTCTCAGTAAGTATCTCCTCTGTGAGGTACTCATTATTGAGCCTGTTGGTAAAAATGAAGGTTTTTTCTAAAGGATGTGTCTTAATCTTTTTGATATGCTTGTTTATTTTAATGACTTTATTACATATGCCTGAAACAAAGTTTATGTTGAAATATTAACATGCAGCACACTTCTCTTATGGCTGTGAGGACTGAGATAGTTACGTCCCTAAAGGTGGATGATAGCAAATGAAATCATTATAAAAGGAGTTATACTAGTTCAAAGAACTATACCAGAGCTTTAAAAACAAAAAATTAAATTAATTCTTCAGTTTTCTTTGTTGTGAAATTTAGATGTAAATATTGCAGTGATTTCATCCTTTTTCAATACCTCATTACTGTAACAATTTTATTGGTCTGCATCTCCTTTCTTGCTATCATTAGTAGAGGAATATAGGCCTATCTTTCATCTGTTCAAACTCAGCAAAACTGGAAACAGGTATTTTGTTAGAAGTGATCCCTTTTTGTAAATTAATTTCTGTCTGCATTGCCCTGTGACCTTCTCATCCCCACCAAGAACACTTCTGAAGGCTGCAGAATGTGACATGTATACAGGTTGTGCCTTGGACATTGAGTTAATTTCTAAAGGAAAACAATAATGAATGTCTTTAGACATCTTTAGAATGTATCATTATTGCTGTTTGTTACCTGAGGAAAGTTTCTTTGGTGCAATTGAGTCAGAATTTGTATGTTTTCTCGAGACTAGTATGCCCTGAACTTTTCTGTTACCAATTTTCCATTACCTTTCGTGGTTGTCTCCCTGCCTAAGTAGGCTAAACTCTTTCAGTTTCCCACCCCCCATGTAATTTTTGTGTCTGTAGTGAGAGTGACACTATTGGAGACGCCAGCATCTGATGGAGCAGCTGTCCTGTCCATTGCTCCTTGCTCTGTGGTACAGCAGCTGCTGAGAGGAAACATTTCTCCACAGCCTTCCAAGTCTTTTCCCAACTTCTGTCATGCCTTCTGCAGAAGTCACTGGGGCATGTTTTCTGTAATAAACCACAGGAGGGTTGAGTGAAGTGTCCTCTAAATAGAATGATAATTTAAGATTACTTAGAGCCTTCGGTTAATGTAGAACAGAGCTTTGTGTTTGCATAGCCAGGCTAATCCTGGGGAACTTGTTTCACCAATGTGCTTGAACCAGCATGTTTCATGTCCTTAAAACTTCACGGGTGTCTGGAGAGATCCCATTTTTCAGCTACTCCTTAGCAGTTTGGGTCTTGTGTTTTTGAGGGAAGGCCCATGTCTCTGGCACTGTGCTGCAGTTCAGTTTAGTCAAGCTTGCTTGAATTGGTTTGCAGTGGTACTTCATACCCAGATCAAGCAGAGATCCCAAGTTGTATTGCAGGAGCTTGCCCTGAGGTAGAGTGGTGGATTTTGCCTGGGAGTGTTTTTAAAAGATGAGATCTATCAGTTTGCACTGAATTTGTTTAGATTTATTGACATTTTTTAAAATGAAGTTTTGTATATTGTTGTTATGATTTTCAATACTTTCCTGCAGAGAATTACCTAAAGGTGGGGAAGACACATTGAATCATGTGGTTCTTCTTACTTCAAACTTGTCATGTGAAAAACGTGAAGTTTTCTCAAAAAGCTTTCTGTGAACCCTGCCTGGCCTATGAAATGAAGGAAAATGCAAAAGCTTTTACTCTTAGCAGTGGGTACTGCCTGAGGTCCAACCCCTGTTGTCTTGTTGATACTGTGTAGTTGCTGTAGTGTAATGAAAGTACTCATGGAGTTAGGTGTTGCTCAGGATTTTAAAGACTTCTGCTAGAAATGAAGAGGAAACAAAGGAGAAATCACACTATGGACCTCAAACCAGACTAGTATGTGTCTGTAGTGATGTTACAGTGATTGATACTATTTTTCTGATGAATACAATGTGAATTTGATTGTTTGTCATGCAACAAAGTTAACTGTTTTTCTCCTCCAACTTTCATTTGAACTTTCTAGGTTACCTGAGTTTTCTTCTGTTAGGTTTGCATCTTTTCTCTGTTATTGGAGTGAACAAATAGCACCTTTTTGGGGTTTTTTTTGGGGGGGGTGGGGGGTGGTTTTTTGGGTTTTTTTTTCTGAAAAGTCAAGATTTCCAGAGAGTATTTGCAGATTAAGAGTGGGACCTAAGTTAGAAATTAGATTTTAGAAAACAAGGTTAAGCTCTGAGGAAGTTCTCTATCTATTTGAGTTTCAAATACTGATACTTGCAGCAAAAGTTTGCAGTCTCCAGATGGGGTGTGAGGCTTAGAATGTGTTCCTTTAAAAGTTCAGAGGGTTTACATTCCAAAAAGTTCGGAAAGTGCAAATTTCAAAAGTGATGAGGTTTTGCTAATAGTTCACAAACAATGACAGCTAATTTTGCCACAAATTATTTCGGCTGCTAGGCATATTGCAGCAGTTCTTCAGAAACAAAATTAATAAGTCAGATTCCACATTGAACAAATAGTATATTAGGTGCCAGGCCACAGATTTAAAGATTGCTGGGTTTGTGAGAAGTGAGAAGGACGAAGTTGGTGGAGCTCACAACTGGCTGCTAGAAGCACTTTGCCATTCAGTGCAACTTACGGTGTGTTTGTGGCAGTGGCAAGTGGTGAACTGGAGCCAGGGGTCAGAGGCAAGTGTGATTACTTCTGTTGCTTGTGCAAATTTTTTACCACAGAAAGGTAATGTCCAGGTGCACTATTTCTGAAGATAAATATCATCTCTCCATTCACTGTTCTGAAACAAAGGGATCCAGTAAAGTCAAGTCTTGGAAAGCAGTAGGTTTTTCTGATGTATATATCTGCTTCTCTACATGGAAATAAGTTTTAACAAATGCAATTCAAAATTTAGTGAAACTATATGGAAACAGATAAAGAATATTCAAGTGTCCTGAGTCAGACTGGGGAACTTGCAGTTCAAATTAATTTTGAAATTTTAATTTGAGCTTGGGTAAAGCATTCACATCAGCATGTTGTCCAGTTTTAAGGAAATGCAGTTCTGTTAATCAGTGCTTAATGTATTTATTAAAGGCATGCACTCATGTCTTGCCTTTCCCAGAACAGATGTTTTTAAGTGTACTTGAAATGTTTTCCTCATGTCAATTTATTTGCAGTTTGAACTTTTTTTCTTTCCAGTACGGCCTCATTGCCTCCTAGTGTGTGAAACAGGTATTATTTTCAAAATTCTAGGAAGATTTCCCCTTACTTTTATTACATCATATAAATTATCACCATTGTCATCAGTTGTCCATGTAGCCAGAGTGCAGAGGGAGAGGGGAGCATTTGATACAAATCTGTGAATTACATTAGAAGAAGTATCTGGTGATATAAGCATTAAACCACTTACAGAATTTTCAGATTTTTTTTTTTTTTTATTTTAGTACATGCATCATGAATGAATCTGCCTCTAGTGGAAATGGTCAGGAGTTTGATGTATTTAGTGCAATGGACTGGAAGGATGGCATAGGTACTTTGCCAGGAAGTGACCTAAAGGTAAGATACATAATTTTTTCAATAAGTGGAATAAAAATGTTAAATGACAAGAGAACGCATTTGAAAAGCTGGTGTGTAGGTATCTGCTTTTATGAATAAAACATGAATATGCAGTTCTGAGTTAAGAGACTGTAGCCTGTTAAGTTTTAGCTCTGGAGTTTCCTGATTCAGTTTGTGGTGCTGGCACAGACAGCCGTCATCCCCGTAGGAAGGCATAAATTAGCACTGCCTCACTATACAGACAGAATTAATCAAATGCACAAAATCCTAAAGAAATCTCAAAAGTGTGAAAATGCAGTCCACTTACAGCGTTATATTACTGTTATCACTAAGAATTTTGATACTGTCATTGACTCTCATGGTCTTAAATTCTTAGTTCTTTCTAAAAATAGTTGATTTTTGCTGTGCTTTTGTCATGTGGGTGCCTAGAAAGATGAATAAAGTGAGTGCTTCTGAGCTTGGTACAGTTTAGAAATTTGAATTATATTGGAGTAGTAATTTTGCCTACATTTTTCACACTGGTTGAGTTTCCTGAAGTAAATCATAACTATTTTATTTTGTTTTCAGTTTCTTTTTATTTATCTCAAACTTTTTACTGTCGTAAGAAGGTGTCCTTTGCTGTGCTTGCAATTTTGATATTAGAGACTGTCTTGTACCTATTTCCTCTTGATTCAATATTTTCATATAATTCAAACTAAGGTGTTTTGCTCATAGTTTATTTTGTGAAAGGAATCTCACAAGAAAATGTGTCATTTAAAACAACTCTTTATCTTTGGATGCCTGATAGGATTTCTGTTGTTGGAGTAAAGATTCAAAAATGTTTGAAAATCAGGACATACTTGTTGTGAATGTGTTTTTCTATTGGTTTTTAGGTCGTTTGTTTGTTTGATTGTTTTGTGGGTTTATTTCAATTTTTGCTTTTAGTCACAGAACAGTAGAATAAATTTGCAGAATAATTTTCCTTGCAGAGGACTTCAGGCCACCATCCAGACTGAGTACCCCAGACCTCAGGGTGGGTTAGATCAGGTTGCTCAGGATTTGGTTATCTGCAGGGCTGGAGATACCACAGTCTCTCTGGGCAACTTGTTCCAGCATTTGTCTACACTCTTAGTAATTTTTTCCTTTTATGGATACTTTGTTGGAATTTCTCCTTTTGTAGCTTATGCCTTTCCTTCTGTGCACATCTGAGAAGAACCTGGCTCCATCCCCTCTATATCCTCCCATTAACAGCAGTAAAATCTCTCCTTCTCTTCTTAAGACTGAGCAAATGGATTCACTCAGCTTCTTGCATGTCATCTGCCACAGCCCCTACCTGGTTTGGTGGGCTTGCTGCAGTATGTGAGTGCCTTTCTCCCAGTAGACACAATAGCCTGCGTATACTCTCATCAGTATTCGCTGGAGGAGAATGGTGTGTGTTCCCTTGTCCTGCTGGCTGCCCTCTTGCTCAGGCAGCCTGAGGTACTCCTGGCCACCTTTGCTGCCAGGGCACATTGCCGACTCATGTTCAACTCACAGGTTTTCTGCAAAGCTGCTCTCCAATAGTCAGCCCCTTGTCTGAGCCAGTGCACTTTGATGCTCTGTTCCAGGTGCAGGGCCTAGCGTGTGCTTTGGTGGACCTTCATAGCATCCTGTTAACCCATTTTCTTCAGCATATTGAGGTCTATCTGAACAGCAACCCTGCCCTTCAGTTTATCAACCATACCCTTCAATTTCACAGTTTGCTTTTCCTGCCTGTACACATAGAGAAGCTTTTCTTGTTGCCTTCACTAGTTTATTCTCTGGCTGAGCTTGGGATTTCTGAATTCTGTCACTGTACACTGCATCAATATCATGATATACCTTGTCTATAAAGTTTCCTTTTCCACATTCTGCTTACCTCCTTTTCCTTTTTGAACTGGGTCAGGAGTCCCTGGTTCATTCATGTTGCTCATCATCCCCATTTACTTAACTTCTTGCACATTGACATGCCTCATTCTCCTGTTGTGAAGTCCTTGGAGAGGGAGACGGATTTCCTGGGCCTATTTACCCTTTAAAACAGTCTCCTGGATGATCCTGCCAAGCAGATCTCTGAACAAGCCAACATACGCCTCTTCCGAAGTCCAGTGCTGCTGTTTCAGTATTCATTTCTCTGGCTTCTTTCAGGATTTCAGACTTCATCATCTCATGGTGATGACAATAGCCAAGGCTATGATGAGCTTCCACATCCCTGAACGGTTCTGTATTTTTAGGTCCAGGCTTTTAAAATTTCTTTCTATTTTAATATGTAGCATTGTGTGAAGGGAACCATAGTATTGAAATACTTGAGCAATACAAAAGGGGACAGTGCAGGATCTCATATAAATCACTGGTTTCTGCTTTTTTCAGTTGTACTTACCCTATGTCAAATAAAACTGAGGCAAAGTTTGAGTCACTAATTAGTAGAGGAACGGGAAAGTTTCCATGTAAAGTGAGCGGAAGGAACTGGGAGGTAGCTCAGGGTAACTTCATGAAATCATGTAGAAGATTCTTAACTATGTCCTTTTCAGGAAAGCATGAACTTCATTTTAAGGCTGCTCTTTTGGTTTGTTTATTTATTTATTTTAGTTTGGAAACAAACATACATTTGATTTTTGGACAGAGATTGTTTCTTTGGTTAGAGTACAGTAGTACTTCCGATAGTACAATAGTAGTCTATCCAGAATGGTGAAAGTTAGAGTATTGGCCAGGCAGCTCCTTTTTGGGTTATTATCTGGGGGGTTGTTTGCTTGTCTGCATTTTTAAAAATACAAAAGCAGAGGGTTGAAGGGATGAAGTTGAAATGGAGTAATTTTAAGACTGACTCCATTGACTGAAGGAAGAATATTTTATAACAATGCGGAATTAGCCCAAGAAGGTCACTGTACCAAGGAACATCAAGATTCAGTGAGAGACTAGGTGTTTGCACAGATACCGAAACAATTTGAGCTGTTAAAATAGTAAAGACTTTTAAGCTTTTGTGGTATTTGTAACAAATAACCCGTATTTCAGGACTGCTTCTAAATACTGATGGTTAAAGTGGTGACTAATCACTTGAAATTGTAAATGTGATCATGGAAAATATTTTATGCTCTTTGTGGAATTCTCAGAATAGGGTTAATTAGGATTATTTACCTGAATTCTCCTGATCACATACTATTTTACTATTGTGTCCTGAACCTAAAGAAAATGACCTCACTTAACAGTTACTTACTGTAAGCTTGCCTGTGTCTTTCAAAAATTGTAATAGACTTGGTGCACTAAAGGTATCAAACCATTGTTGTGTATTTACATTGAAAAATCTGGTGAAAACACTGTAATAGCAAAATACTCAAATACAAATGTTCTCTTTTTACAGCTTGGTAATAGATTAGAGTGTCTGAGGCATTTTATAACAAATGATAAGCAATAGTTTAAATATCCATTGCAGACAATGTATTACTTAAATTCTCACATTTAGTCCTTTCTTTTCCTAAAATGTTAGGGGAGATTGCACAGTCAAATTTGGTAAAATGTATTGTATCAGCATATTAACATTAAGTTAAACCTACAGCAAAATGTAAAAATGCTGCTTTTTAATATAGACATTATAGGGAGCTACCTAATAGAAGTCCTTTTTAGTTGTGTAAATCATATAGCATTTTCTTGTCTTTACTTTCTTGTCCTTGCAAGATGAAGTGTCATGCTTATTGTAATGTATGCTTGTTTTAAGAAATCTCTTTTCTCATGTGCTTTATTAATGTCCAGTCTGGTGTTATCAGGCAAGTATATATGAGCAACCATTATTTTTAGAACCACTTTGTTTTTGTGAATGTGAGTTCCTGAATGACTTCCAAGTTGGCAAAACACTATTGTAAGTAGAGAAAAATGTTTCTTGAGACGTTTAAAAGTAACTTTTCTGAATATTTTCTTACCATTTCTTAAATCTAACTTTTCTTTTGGTACAGGAACATCTAAGTCAGTAAGAGATACCTGGATGATTTTTTTTTTGGTAGGAAGTCCTCTAGGCAGTCATGCCTACCAGACTTCTGTGAGATGGGCTGCACCAGGGGGCACTCACTTCCCAGTCTAATCAAAACCAGGGAGCTAAATCAGATAGCAAGCTTCAGTTCTCAGCCATGCCACAGTCTCTTATTCCTGCATCTGTTTCTATACCAGTAAAATGCTGAAAATATTCTTTTCCTATGACTTTGGGTGCTGTTTATTGTGAGGTTTTTGTCACTTGTAGTTGGAGAAAGCTGTGGAAATACATTCTCATACAGATTTTGTTTAAAAAATCTTCAGCAAAAATAGTTAACACTCCTTGAACACTGCTTTGAGCATGCTGTGTGACAGATAAGTAGTGAATAGTTGTGGAAAACGCTAGAATTTCAAATTACACAGGGAATAGGGAGAATTAAAAATTGTACAGTATGATGCACTGAAGACTGTGAACAAAAATTTTAGCATTGTATATTAGTTCTTTCAAGATGTTTAAATAAAACAGAAAACTTGAATTCCAGTAGAATTTAAAATAGTTTACAAATTACAGAATGCCTTCATGTGGCAGGCAAAGTAATGTATGCTCATCTGAAAAACATCAGTGCTTACTAGTTACTCTGCATGGTGTGAATGTAAATGTGAAATGCTCCTCTTTTTTTGCTTCCTTTTTTTTTTCAAATCTGTGCTGAGTGCACACAGTAACACCATGGCTTCAAGATTTAAATATACTCATTAAATTGGAAAAGCTGTAATAATTTACAGTCACTTCCTACTGCAGTGACAGAAGTTTATGAAGTACTTCTTAATGCATTTTCTACTGCTGTGTTTGGAAAGTGAGCAGTTACAAACTGCGTGGACAGAATTTTGGTTGTAATTTCCAGCTTGCACATTATGCTTGAACATAAAGGAAAAAAATTAAAATTTGATGATGAAGAAATTAACCTGTAAATAAAGTTTGGCAGCAAATATAGGAAACTAAATAGAGTAGTGGAACTGAATGGTGGAATAATAGCGAGTGCTCTTTGGTATTTCCAGCAGTGCTGTAAAGAAGGTAACAGATTTGGATTGCTGTGTTTCTGGGTGCAGGGGTGCAGCATCTCAAGGCAGGAAAGTACATCCTTCCACCTGCCTGTTCTGAAATTGTGAACAAGCTTGCCTGAGATAATTAATGATTTAAGAACAACTTCTTTTCTCACATTGTTACTGATGTCGCACATCAGTAGTGTCTCGGGCAATAACTTCGTACAGTGCTTTTTCAGTGCAAAGCTCTTTCTGTTCTCTCATGGTGGCACGTGCTGCACTTTGAATCTGGAGAGGCAGGCAGAGCCCGTGAGAGTGGAGAGGGAAGCATCAACTACCAGTAACTGGTTAAATCACTGCCAGCACTGGAAGGTGCTGCTCCAGAGGGAAGATGGATTCCCTTCAGGGAAGGTGGTAAGGAGTAGCATAGGGAGCAGAAAGCAAGGTAGGCAGGGACTTTCTCTGGCCATGTGTGAGCCCCAGCAGATCTACCTACTGGCCTGGTCCTTTCCACATGAAATTAACTTTATTCTGTTGCAGTCTAATGTAATTAATTAGCTCTTGCTCTGCTTCATTGCCATAGATTTCTGGTTAAAACTTCGCAATGTCATAAAATAAGTGAACCTTATGTATGAAAAAAAAAAAAAAAGACCAGAAAAGGAAATCTCACTATTAAAATTGTTAAAACGGCAACAGCAAGAAATGCTGAATTTAGGTTTGCCTTTGGATCTTTATTTGGGTTTCCTCATGTGTATTCATGGTAGAATTCCCTTAAGTGATCACATGGTATTTTACCACAAACTCTCCTGTGTCATTTGCTGTAGATGCTGTTAAACTTGCAAGCAACTTGCAGAGGGTTTCAGGAAGGAAAAGGAATAGTTTTGTGATTATTGCAGGTAAATCCTGCACAGGAGTGCTTGGCACCATGCTTGTTTCTACTGCAACCTTCCTGCGCAGTGCTGAGCAACTCACTGGAACCAAATTTTTGGCAGGTAGCCATTTTTTATTTGTTTGCTAGCTTGGCCTTCCCATGAGATACTAGTGTTTTGTATTTAGAAATATTCTGGCCAAAATAATTCGGAGCCAGGGTTGCCTTGTAGGTCAACTTCTGGATCAATAAGCGTCATCTTGGCAGGCCTTGACTTCTGGCTCTTTTGCTGATTTATGTGTCTCCTTAAGAAAGTCTGTTTAGCTGCAATTTCCTACTCAAGTGGAGATAATAAGACAGACTGAGTTTGCAGTATAGAGAAATCAGTGGGAAGCCCTCTGGTACTGAGATAATTCTTGAGCACTTGAAGCAGGATGTAGGGGTTTGGAAGAGCCTGAGGAGTGTCTAAGAATAAAGTAGATAAACATTACTGCAGACAGGACTGAGGTATTGGTATATACTGGGGAAATGTCAGTCTCACTTGCTAAAGGGATATGTTTTCTGATGGTACAGAAGCTTTCTGTTCAGCAGTGATGAGAGAATGCTGCTATTATTTTTATTTTTGGAAGGATATAATTTGATAGCAATTCCTTCCTGCTTGTGCCTGCCCCATTAGGAAAAAAACCCTTTCTTTTTGGATGCATATTGTTCTCCCTTCTTTATTACTTCAGGATTAGCCTATTGCAGTGTTACTGAAGCATCTTAAAATCAGTCCAAGATTGGTGGAACTGCTTTCTTGCTGACAGCATCATTCCAGTGAGAGTAGGTCTGGCCTTGCCCTTTGGTCGTGGTGAGGAATTTAATTTCTGCTGATTATGATTTAGGGAGCCCTAGATACCCTGTGATCCTGCTTAAGTTTGTCTGCCATACTTGCAGAGTAGCAGGATACTTTCTCAGCATTGAAGAAGCAGAATTGTCAGGTGCAGGAACACATTTCCCTGATATTCTCTATCCCTGAAAGAGTCAAAATTTTGTGATGAGGCAAGTCTAAGGGGTCACATGCTTGCTGAGTGCTTTAAAATAACCTGGGAGCAGAGTACTCAGAAGGATGAAGAGCTACCAAGAGAGGGTTTTTTTTTTCTTTTGTAAGTGGCTGAGATCAGAGATTTTGTTTCAGGAGTTACTTTACACTGCATTGTAACAGTAATTGCTAGAGTGCCTAAGCTTTTTTAGATACATGTTCTTTGTTATAAGTTGAGTTTTTTTAAAAGAAAATAAACAGTTATTCTGCTTTCAAAACATGTAGAATAAATAAGACTGGCTTTAATGCTTGAAGAAAGTATAAAAATACCAACAGCTGCCTCATTTTTCTGAATGCTGTTCAGCCCTTGCCTGGGGCAGGGGTTCTGTGGAAAAAGTAGTATGTGATTGTGCATGTAAAGAGTGTATCACACACACGGGGAAGAGGGGTCTGGCTGAATGGACAAGCTCTGGCATTTAATAACTTATTCAGCTTAAGTAATACGTAAAAAACAGTTTGGCATGTAGCAGGATGTGGTTGGACAATTCAATGGTGACAGATGATTCCTTCACTTTAAAAAGACAAGGAGCTGTAAAATGCCAGAAAAGCTCTGATTTACTCAAGCAATCCCACTGAAACTACTGTGACTAAACTGTGATTAACATCAAGAATGATGATAACTTTTTGCTAGCCAGAGATCAGAATGTAGTTCTTTGGCTTGTATCACTGAAGTTCCAGGTGTCAGTCCTCTTGACAAACTGCTGTGGAATTCTGCTACTTTAAGCTTAGCTGCTTCATAGGCATAAAGAGTATTGAGCATTTACTCAATTTACTTTTGTTTTGGATATTAAAAATTTTGCAGATTTCTTCTGAGCATGTCCACAATCACTGTTGTGGTGTCAAGATATGTTTTGTTGCTGAAGTTACTGTCAGAATGCAGCCACAATTATCTTTATTGCAATGAACTCTTTGTCCTTGTCTTGCCCAGTAGATGGTAGTGTTGGCTGATTTTTCTAATTTATTTTAAAGCTGTGCATTAACATTTGTGGAGGTATTGTTCTTTTTTTTTTTTTTGCACTTCACACTTCACGCTTCCTTTTTTTTTTCTTTTATGTCTGTTCTCCCAAATAATAAGTTTACCATATATAAAACAATAGCAACTTCTGTTCTGATTTGATACCTGTAGGAGCTGATGCGATCTTCTACATCCTTAAGAGAGCACAAGTAACAGCAGACATTAAGAGTCTGATCTGTGTTGCTCTGAATTGGACACATGTAACACTGGGGACTTAATTGAAACTAGATTGTATGCATTTGTTCCCAACAGGTTTGAGTTTGTAAGAATCTACAATATGACAGACATTTTGCATTGTTTGCAAGTTTTGTTCATCCCACATAGAGACAAATGCTCAAGAGTACTTTTATGAAATGTGGAAGAGAAAACTGAAAGCCCTTTTAACATTCAGTTAGCCCTACATAAAACTACAGCATCCTCCAGCCAGCAGGATAAGGCAAAGAACTTCCATTAGAAATGGAAAGGCTCTAAACCCACTGGAGGAGAGACAGCAGCAGTCCACTTTTGGTGTTATGCTTTGTCATGTTCCCTGGGATTTCCATGTTCAGCACAGCACATGGTCGGCAAAGAATGACAGGCTGAACAGGAAGATGGAGAAGATTTTCATAAGGACAGAAGGTCTTTGTGCTTGGCACAATAAAGTTGAGTTTGAGGAGGTACACAATTCCTTGCTCTATCATATACCTAGAGAGTCAGTCTTAGGGTACTACAGCTATGTAATCCAAGGGTAATGTGGCTTAAGAAAAAATCGGTACAAACTGACCATGAATATGTGGAAATTAAAACATAAAAGGAGGTTTATCAAGAAAGAAATTCAGAAATGGACTTTCAGTAGAGAAAACTGAAGAAAATGTGGCTACTGCTGAAGCATTTATTAAATACTTTGTGATGCTATTGCTTGCAATAGACAAAGGCTTCATATCAGTGGCTTATGATACTTATTTCAGTCCTGTGTAAATTTTCATACAATTTTAATTTTTTTTGAAATGTTTGTTGAAAGTAATTTTGGTCCCTGTAGAAAAACTTAGCATGTGGGTGGACAGAAAGGGTTCAGAAAGTATTGATAATGTTTGATTATTATTTATTTAAGCCTTGGCTCCCCTCAGTATGTTTATCTGTTGAATGAATATTAAAATTTTCCTGGGGATAAAATTAACAGGTCATATAAGCTGAAGTTTTAGTACATCAGGGCATCGTTTCCCAAGAACGTGAAAATGTATCTAAGCTCTGAGTGGAAGGAATCTCTACTGATGTTTAAATGGAAGCTGCTGTTCTGGATCCTTGTGGAAGGCAGCTGAGTAAGTTCTGTGTTGTATACTTCCCTAGTAGCAGCTGGACTCTTCCTGCCGACTCAGTTACAATACGTTTGCATTAAAGGAATTGCAGTTACTTGAACATTTGCATTTTTGGCCTCGTTGCTCTCTTATCTATGAAACTTTGGAAGTTAAATTTTCTATCCAGATATTATAGTTATTCCTGTTTATCTTCATGTGAATTTGCTCAGGAAAGCTGTAGAAATTGCTTTCTCTTCTTCGTTGCAGTCTGATCTTTTAAGACCATTGGCTTCGTAGCGTGGGACAGAGAATAACCTTAAGAGATTACTTAAAATTTGCCAACAGGCATTTGACAAAAGTCAAGTGGATTGAATTTATACCCAGCAAGCCTTACAATTTATTCTCTTTAAAACACTGAAGTGACAAAAGCCAGTCTTTTTTGTGAGTTCATTTGTAAAGTACTTGGTTATGGCCTGATTTTGTTTCAGTCAAGGGGTGTTTCAGTGTTGAAGGCAGATTGAAGGAAAATCCCTTTATCCAATGGAGATTTCTGTATTTACTTAAGGAGTTTTGTGACTTGGAAACAAAATTTTACTTCTCAGAAAGCTATAGATCCATTCTCATAAGTCAGCTCAATGGTACTGTTTCTATCCCTCTATATCACCTGCTGTGTAATTCCGAAACATCAAGACACCTAGGGATGTGTCCAGGAGGACTGCTCCTACTGTGTTTTGGCTTGGAGGAAATATTATGAAGAAACCTTTACTTTTAGGTTCTCTGTTGCCTTCTCTCTAAGTGGAAGAGACTTACAATTGTGTTGAATCTTTTCATAGGCACATAAACCACCATTAATCTAGATCCCTTTTTGTCATGCTTCCAGCGGTATACCCTAGTTGGCATGTTGCTCTGGCAACTTTTATCCTGTGATGACTTTGTGCAGCATGCTGCTTTGTACATCTATTTATCTTGTTTTCAAGCAGTTAACCTTTGTCACAAGCTGTTAATGTCTTTTCCTCCCCAGCTAAAACCAGAGCATGACTTTCCCAGGTCTGAGGTGTTGTTCTGGTTAGCCACAGAAAGCTCAGTGTATACATTAGGTGCTGATGCTGTCACTGGGGAAATAGGGAGTGAGAGCAGTCATGAATTCAAGTTCGCCTCCAAACAGGGGCTGGAGGCCTCTGACACTGGTAAAGGGGAGGCTGCAGGCAAAAACAGGAGTTACAGTGGTCAATGAGGCAGTGCCCAGCTGGACTCTTGTGCCCTCTTGCCTGTTAAGGCAGGGGCAGGTTGTCACTCCCCATCACTGAGACCATCTTAGTGTGGTGGCCTGACTGTTGAAGAGCTTTTCCTTTATGGTTCAGCTCTTGCTGCTGTTAGCAGCCTCCAGGGAAAGAGTGGCTGGGAGCAGCCTTCCCTGCAGCCATCTGTCTTCCATTGTTTGGTGCCTATCAGTCAGAGTCAGCCCTCTGGAGACAGAAGGGCTGTCAGGTCACTGCATTACCTGGGGTGATGTCCTTGCATTCCACAGGAGGCCCCAGTGGAGGAGGAGTGTGTGTGGTGTCAGGGTTGGATACTGATTGAATCATGTGGAAGTATGTTTAGGTATCCCAGGAGTGTTCAGAAATACATTTGGTGCATGGATGTTCCAGCTGATCTGAAGGTGTGGGAGAGCATTTCCAAGAGCTTCTCAGTAACCTCCCTGTGCCCAGTTGGTTGCTAGGCTGTGGCACCCTGCAGGTGTCTTGGCCCTTGTTCGCAGCTTGCCTGCTGTGAGACACCTCTTGCAGAGTTGGAGCTCTTGAAAGCAAGGAGGGTTTTCCCCTCTGACATCCACCTGTTGCAAAGGCAGCAAAGCACCAATAGCAAAAACAAGCTTAACCAAAATAGGAACACGACGGAGTGCATAAATCAGCTGTAAGACTCTTCTGAATAGTAACTCTGCTGCTTTTCTTGGGGTGGAACAGCATGAATGTCTCTCCACAAACTGAAGTACCAGCACGTGGTGTTTACTGCATTTGGTTGCCTTTCAAAGTTGATGTCATGGTGTTTCAGTCCAGATGGATTTATCAGTAGTTTGTCCATGCTTTCATATCTGTTGTGAGCACAGCTGATCACAAGTAAAAATCTTAGCTCCAGACATCATATGATTGTGTGAGGGTCTCTTCTCCCTTTTCCTCCCATCAGGTTATTATTATTTCTTAGCTGTTTGCATTCCTTAGGACCTGTTTGCAAATGTTAAGGCTGGAAGGATTGTGTTAGTGAAAGCACACTGCTCTGGTGCGTGTATGTGGGGTCACCTTTTCTTGCAGCTAGAATGCCTTATTTGCAGTACTGTACCATGGCAGAGGCCAAAGTGAGAGGCTGTGATGCATTCAACAGCCTCTACGGGCACAGAGAGGGTCAGTGTAGAGCCAGGCAATTGTTCCCATTCTCATTTTCCCAAGGTAAAGTTGCCTGACCAGAGAAACAGAGATAGGCTTCATGCTATGGCCTTGAAGGAATATCATCTCTGGTGGGTGCTGGGGAGCTTTGAAGGACTCTCTCAGACGTAATTTTCCCTTTTGAAAGCTGTTGGTGAGAGCACCACACTGATAAAGACCTGCTCTCTGTGGCAAAGACACTCTTCAGAGCAGACCATCAAGGACAAAACACTGCCTTGAGCTAAACCCATGTAGCCAGCTGGGCCTGCAAACCACATAGTGACTGGGAAGCAGAAGTTATTTTCATGTGGTAGTGCTGTAATCACTACGGCATTGGGAAGAAACTTTTCTTCTGGCAGCAGGGCGGCTGTAACTCGCGGTGCTCCAGTGTAAGCACAGCATGTGGGGCATTGTTGAGCCTCGCATCTGGCTGACAGTAATATCACATTCAGCGTGTAATTAAACACCTCATAAACTGCCTTGAGATGTTTGTTTATGTGTGCTTTATAGTGGAGAAGTACTGTGCTTTCAGAGGATGCTGGAATTTCTGTGCTCTGTGAAGCATTTGGTGTGTGATGTTCATTCAGCTCCCTTGTCCTCAGAAAGAATACTCAGTGTCTGGAGTGTGTTATTTTTCTGGCAGTGAAAAACATATGGTATGACGATGTTCCCATGAATTTCTGTTACTGATTTTTTTTATTTGTGTGTGTAAGTTAGATATTGGAGGCATCTGTATCAGAATCTAGTGCAAATTAATATTTATATATATCAAAATGAGTTCACATTTGGCTTGATAGAAACAAGAAAGGCTTTATTTGAATTTCAGGGGGATAAGCAGAAACACAGAAAATAGGCAATGTGGTGAGGACACCATGTAAAAACTGTATTGAACAGAAGATACTTCAAGAGACTTCTAGTAAATTTTTACTATGCTCTGTGCCATTTTTTTTTCTTACAGTTTAGGGTCAATGAATTTGGGGCCCTGGAAGTCATTACAGATGAAACTGAGATGGAAAGTGTTAAAAAGGCCACCGCTACCACAACCTGGATGGTTCCAACAGCTCAAGAAGGTCAGTTAAGAAGCAGTAAATATTTTCTGTGGTAGACTGTAGTTTCTTTAATGTATCAGCTTTCCTTAAAGCTTGCCTCCAAAATAACTTACTTGCTTTAATGGACAGAGTATCTCTGATGAAGTAACCTGTTTCTTGGGATGTAAATTAGTATGAAAATAAATTCATTTCAAGTTAAAAGGATATAATTCCAAACTGCTAAACATCTGAGGTTCAATTACAGCTGCAATTTTTTCCTTACAGTAATTTTCTCTATATTTAGAATTAGTATTTTCCCTTTTTTTAATTTGCAAAGCAGTAAATTTCTTTAAATTATTGAGAATTTTTTAGAGGTTGTTTTTGTTGAGCTGGTTCTCCAGAGTGCCCACAGACTTTACTGACTGCCTGGAGTTCATTTGTGCACTGCAAACTGCCTTGGTATGCTCAGCTCAGCTGCCACCACCAATGTCAGTATTAGATTTGCACTGTGTACCCCCATAGATGCCTTGCTCCTGCTGACTGTGCTTTTTTTTCAGCATTAAAATCAGTATGTGGTAACAGCTAATGTTTATCTTGAGTGGTAAAATTCTAAGAGTTGTAGTATCTAAATATCTGATGAAATATTTCCTGGATTTAGAATACTGAAGTAAGAAACACCTGTTTTGTTCAAGGCAAGTTGGTTTATGTGGTCATAAATCACTGCAATGTTTTTAAACTGACTCCTGTAATGATGGAGTAGCGTGAAAGAGAATATCACAACTGGATTTGTGATTATTTACAACTACTTAGTTTTTTTCGTTGTTAATATTACATTTTATCAACTTTCTTTTAAAATACACATTCTGTAAGTCCTTTGAAAAGCAGACTTCACAATTTTTGTTTCATAATCATCCCTATAAGCATGAGAAGCAAAGTCAGTGAGAGCTTTCCTTTGCTGCTCCCTCACCATTAGATCATAATTGTCATGTGGGACGTTAACACTGGTGGCAAAGTGGTTTGGGCCCTCCCTGAGGTCTGAAGCTTCAGACCACAGTTAATGTGTTCTGTAGCAAGGCAGTGATAGTTAATTCAAGTTTCAGATCTGTGATGAATGGCAGCATTGTGACAGTGTAGTAACACAACAGGTTCTCTGCTTAGGCTGAGAGATTGCAGTTACTGACTGCAAAGCAGCAACTGCATCCCCTCCAGTGTGACAAACCTAAACAAAAAATTGTGTTTCTACTGCATTAAACTCCCTTTATGGACATATAAACATATCAAGTAAGCATTCTGCTACTACCTTACACTGTCCTTTATCAATTTAGTGCTCCCCAAAAGTAAAAACATTGCTAAAATTCTTCTTGTGGGAAGAAATAGTTGTTTTGAACCACTTTATAATGCTGGTGTGTAAATATAACATAAATTATATATTCTTCTAGGGGAGATAGCCTGCATCCAAGAGTTCATTTCATTCTGCTTTCAAAGACAGTACAGTGCTTCAGCAACATAAATAGTTTGTGACTTGAAATTTGCCTTTTGGGGAGGTACAAAGACAACAACCAGCTCTAGAGGTTGGAGTACCTGACAGTGCTTCATACTTGCTTGTGGGGGAAAGAAACTGCATTCTCTCCTAGGTATCGCCTCTCCTGGGCTATATGCCTGTTGTGGGGAAATTGCAGCTTAGGATCAGACAGAAGATCTCTTTGTTACAAGTTTAGTGATTTTTTTCTCTTCTGGTGGACTTCAGGCAGGTTGAGCAATAGCTGCTGCTAGAGACTGCAGACTGTAGTCAGCGATTTGCTTCCAGAAATAATTTCACCTAATGAAAGGTAACTGCCCCCAATACTTTTCTCCCAGATTTAGGTATAGGCATATCAGCAGGAGATGAAGTCATGGATTCTGAGTGGTGGTGACTCTGGGCAGTCAGTGTGGTACCTGTCACAAAATTCAGTCCTTCCACAAGTAGCCACGTCAAGCAGTGACAGAATCAGTGGATTCCTCTCTCCTATTGTAATGTGAAAACCCAACTTGCTTTTCAGCAATCTGGACCTCATACACAAACACTAGCTCCTAATTCCTCATTCTGACAAAAGTGGTGCAGCTGTTGTTTTTCTGTTTGCTTGGCAAGGCCTACTGAGGATGGTTGGGAATGTATCACCTCTACCTAAGTGAAGTTAACTTTTGTCATTGTACAGCCTTTTCTGAAAAGACAGGGATCCCCACAAGGTTGAAGGAAACTGCAAAAGTGGATGGACTTGTTTTCTGTGAAAACTGTTGCCGCTGTGGTACCATAGAAGAATTTGTTCCTGAAGGGAAATTTTGCAGCCAGAAATGTGCCCAGCAAGTGAAAAACAAGTAGGTGCTATAATAAAGCATAGAAACAAAGAATTTGGCATAAATGCAGCATGAGAGTGAAGTGGTGAGTTAGAATATTCATGGTGGGGCAGAGGGAGGTATTAAGCAGATAAGTTTCTGTGTCACCATTGGTTCATAATGTTCTTTCACTGTTTTTTGTGTGAATGCCTTAACAACATTTGGTTTTGTCTAACACTGACATTGAAAGCAGTCTTTTTTACTCAGAGTGTGCTGTATTCTGCTGTCAGATGCAAGCAGTAAAACAGTCTATGGGATGCATGAATCAGTGTCAGACTCCCACCCTGTTTCATAGTCACTGGAATTAAGATAATCAGTAATGAGATGGTTGGGGTGGTAAGTTAATTATAATTAAGTGCAAGAGCTGTTTTATAGCTGACAGTAAGTGAAAACATGAGCATACTGCAGTTTCTCAGTTCTTTTTTTTCAGCTAGTGCGTTTCATCTCATCATAAAAGCATGTGTGTCCATTCTGTATTGCATATTGCTAGATTATAGCAGTTTTTAACATTTATGATTTTGTACATTCTCCTTCATTTTTAGCTAATTGCTTCAAAGTTTTCTGTTCTGATTTCTTGTTTAGCAATATGTGCAGTCACATACCAGCTTTCTCCAATTGGATTTGCCAGACTTAACAATTACCTTTGCCTTCCTCTCTCTAAACTGCCCTGCAGTCCTAAACATTTCACAGTTTGCTTCTCTGGGAGACTTGATGGTACATGGAAAAAGACACACTGTTTTAAACATGTAAAACTTGTTCACCATAAGCTGACAGCTTTCCTTTTACAGTTGCTATTGTGTGTCTCTCAGATTAATTCTTTTGACAGACTTAATTTTCAGTTGTATTTCTAAGAATATATTTGGCATAATACTATGGGACCCACACATTTACTTGCTTTTTTTACATGTTTTGTGAATATGAGAAGCGAAATAATATTGGCTTTGTGTCATTGTCTTACTCCTGTGATAGAGAACCAAAGGAGGAAAACCCCAGCATGGAATGCAATGGGGAAGATGATTCTAAAGGCATTCGGAAAAGAAAAGCAAAATTACCTCTCAAAGAAGAGTCCCGCGATAATGGGGCGAAGAAGGAGAATCCTGATGAAATTGTTAGTCTGCATCATAAACCCTTTCCTGCAAGTATTTGGGTGGGAGTTTTGCCTTGTATTGCAATGTCAGTAGCTCCATCAGTCCACAAAGAGAAAAGACTTCATCACTCTGTCAGAGCCACAATCAGTAGTTGGTTCGTTTGCCAATTTAATTATGCCTCAGCAGTAAATTGTAATTATTGACAATGAACTGATAAAAGCTCGTTTTTCTCTTTTCCCTGCTTTTTTATGACCAGAACGAAAGAATTTAAAGGTAAAATGTTGCTAACATAAACTTGCCATGTCTTCAGCATGGAAAAACAGGAGTGCCTATTTGCTAACACCTGTTACTTTGTCATTCTGCGCATGATAAATAACTACAGACCAATAATTTATTTACGAAGAAAGCTACACTGCAGTTAAGAGGGAATAATTTGGACTTTCTTAGTGTAATTTGCCTTTAAAATCATAGCCAAAAATTAGTTTTGCTTTTGTGTTGCAGTGTAGTTTGCTTTAGGGCACCTTTTGGGTTTTTTTTCCTTTTGAATTTGTTCTTCATTTTAGAAAAAGCTTACCACAGTACCTTCCTATAATGTTTGTTTTCTTGTAGTAAGTGTTTTCTTCCCAGTAGCTGTGACACTACTGGGGATAGCACAGTTTTCAGGGAGAAGGGTAGAGTTCTGCCACCACCAAATTGTCAAAAGGCTGAAGACACTAGAGTTGTCAGGAGGGAATTTGCAGCTCTCTGTATAGCAGTATCTTTGGTGAAAGTCAGGGGATACCTTCTTTGTCTCCATGCATCTGCCCTCCCAGATGAGTGCTTACTCTTGTCAATCTGCTCAGGTGGTCACAAAACTGTTAATACAAAAACTGTGAAAAAATTAAAAGGATAAGTGTCATTTTTGTATTTAATAAAGCAATTGTATATTTGAAAAAATTGTATATTTGAAAAAAACCCAGACTAAAGCTGTGAGAGGTTTTCCTTTAAATTATTTTGGAACCATGAACATGCCAAAGACACTGTTATTTATCAGTGTCTCAGCGAGGTCTGCTGAAGGCCTCATGATCTGTCCCTGGGTTAGGCAAGGCTGGCTGGCTGAGTGCCAAGTGGTGAGAGTCCTTCTGCCTGTTATTTTCACAGTGTTTGCTGTGATTTGTCACTGATGGCTCACTTTGCTTCTATTAGAGTTCTGCACGTTTGTTTGAGGTAGGAGAGAGCTGGGTCAATACCCATTTAAATGAAGTCACAGTTTAAACTTCAGTATCTCAAATTTTATCATACTAGACTTCTAAGCTAATGATGTTACTATATTCTTTTTTTTCTCTTTCTAATTTAGGAGGACAAACCTGAAGGAAGGATCTTGAGAGTCTCGCAGAGAGCCAGGAGAAAAAGAAAAGGGGAGATAACAGTTTTGAAACAAAGTAAGTTAGGTTATGAAACAAAATTCTCAACCACCAGTTCCTCAGGTAGTATCCATACCTTACTGTGAATTGCCAGCATTGTTTCACAGAAATTGTATTCCCTATTGAATTTTTTTCAGTACTGTAAAAAGACAGTGACAGTGTTATTTACAGCAATTAAATTTTAAGGCAGCATAGGGGAGGATACGGTGAATGTAAATGCAACTAATGTACATTTTAGGTTTTTTTTTCTTTTCATCCCTCTAAATAGTGCCAGTATTAGAGGGAATCAGCTCCATTGAGTTCCCAGATGTTGGAAGACATGTATCAAGCAGAAGTGAAAGTTTACTTTTGTTTCCTTGGGGATCAATTTTGCATCTTCATTATGTACTGGAAATAGACACATTTATGGAACTGTTTAGGAATAATTGCTATAATCAATCCAAAGGGACATATACTGCATCAAGCAACATAATAAAACATTTTAAATGAGTGCTGTTCTTTCAAGCTATTTGTATGATAGATAGTTTTAGGAAGAATTGGAGAATCAGCTGCTATTATACCTCAGTGGTACACCAACCACAGACCTACATCTTGCCCTCCAGAGTGCTTCTTATGGCAGATGGGGAGACATTAACAGAGGTTGCCAGGCCACAACACAGAACTCCAATTAGCTCTGATGTACAGCAGGCAGATGAACTACTGGTTGAAGATGCAACAATAAAAGTTATGAAAGAGCCCCCTCCCAAGACAGAGTCACTCCTGAAATGTTTCTACAGTTGCTTCTGAGGCTGAAGAGATCAGAGGGGTGTGAGACACAAGCACAAAACTGATGCTCTGTGGAAATCGCTGCTGCCCACTGACAGAGTGATTGAACAAATTTCTTCTGTTGGGTTTTTTTCATTTTTATTTGGGAAAACATCAGTATAAAAGTATAAACTGGTATAAAAGACCAATTTGTATTCAGAACCAAGCACAATTCATTTCTTTAATGGAATAGATAAAAACTGGGTAAATCCCAAATAAAATGGTTGTGGTCTAATAGTGTTGAGGGATCGCTGCCACTCTGAAATTTATTGTCTTTTGGTTACATTATCAGCTTTCTTCAGGAGAGTTTGGTATCAGTATTTTTATGGTTCATGTTTTAATCATAAAAATGCTAAGCCAGACATTTACTTAAGGAGTTTATTTTTCCTGTGAGTAGCCCACAGTCTGGATCAAGCCAGAATCAGAGTGTGGACTGTGATGAATCCTTCTGACAGTGTGAGCTTCTGGTCTGAAATGCTAAGCTGCCTGTGCAGAGGAGGCATTTTAGGTGGAGATCAGTAGAGCAGAGTAGAGGTGTATGAAAGTAGATACATATGTGGCCAGCCTCACAGGCTATCTGTTCTTGAAGTTCCTGGCCATTGGTAGTGCAGGTAGTGCCTTATTTTCAAGGCCTAAAATCTGTGTGACAATATTAAGATGGACTGTAAGCAATATTGCAATTACTATGCAAGTGTTCATACTGCATGAACAAACCTGAAACTGGAGGTTTCTGTCATATGCTAATGACATCCTGAGGAAAAAAAGCACTGGTGACAGTTCTGATGGCTTGCAGAAAATACTGTTAAATCACTGCTTTTCTACCCAAAGCCATCAAACTACAAAGTGATGGAGTAGGTGAGAAACATTCCGAGTACTGTTGAAGAACAGGGTATTTCAATTGCAATTTAAAAATCTTATTATGAGTGGTATCCAGTTGAAAATGCTTTCCACCACTAAAAGAAGGACGTGGGGGAGAAAGAAACCCTGTAAAATACTGAATTATTTGGGATTTGAACTCATCTTTTTACACATTTGCAAATTGTGTATCTTAATGCTTCTTAGGAGCAATAAGGAAAAATGGGTGGGAGCAAGATTTTGTAAGTTGTTCTTGTTACTAATCAAGGTTTGAACTGCTGGAAATGTTTCTGGACAAACCAGGAACCTTCATGTTCCTGGTGTCCTTCAGCCTACAGAACTTCTCCTTTTTCTGAAATAAGTTCTGAGCAATACCATGAGCACATTTTATAAAATGTAAATTTAAGAATATTACAAACTTCAAAATATTGTGGGTTTTTTTCTTGAGATGTAAACAGTTACAGAATTATTTCACTGTTTTATTCTTCTTTATAGCTGTACCCTCCAAAGGAAGGCAAGCATGGTGTTGGGCATCCTATCTGGAGGAAGAAAGGGCCATTGCAGTACCTACTAAGCTTTTTAAAGAGGTATGACCTTCTGAAATTTAAGTCACTCAACCGCCTAAGATCATGAAATTCCTAGGAAACCAATAAACAAAAATAATTGAGGATTTTGTGCTTTTCTGGGGGAAAACCTGCATGAGGAAAAGAATGCTGTGTCCATCAGCAATTATGAAAGCAATTATCTTTCTCTGTTTTTTCAGAGAATTCTGTTGTTTTAGGTGAATGCTGTCAAATCAGATTGCAGAAAGCAGATGCTCTTCCAAAATCTGCAGTTCAAGCCATTCCTCCTAGTCTCTGAAGCTAAAAAATGTGATACATACCCACACTTTTTCATGCCATATCATTTTCTTTATGTTTAGAGAGGTGGTACAAAGGTCATCTTTTGTCTTATTGCTTTGATTATATTACCTGTCTTTTCTTCAGCTTCTGCTGACATTATATTTTGTTACTACATCAGATACTACTTTATCTTGTTCTCCTTTTGCCTGTCATCTGATTGGATGTCACATCATCATGTCCTTCTTGTCCTTTGCCTGCTATGGTAGTCTTTGTCATTTCAGTGCTTTCATTAGTGCCACCTCTGTTGCTTGGAAGAGAGCTCTGTATCCAAGATTTCCATGCTGTTATCTTCTCTTGCAAAACCTGGTGAAACGTGAAAATATCTCAGCTGCTGTACTCCTGCTGTGTGGTAGTTTTATTTGATAATTCTGTTCTTACTGGTAGTCTGTTTCTTGCATCCATTTCTTTCTGTATGCTTCATACTTCAGCTATTAATTCTTCTCTGTGGGAACTAGCTTTTCAGCTTACACATGCGTGTGATGCTGATCTTTAATTGGTGGTTTAGATGCTATTGAGTTAGAAAAGTGAAGAACTGGGATTGAGGTGTACAGAATCCATGGATTTGTAGGTGTAAGAACAACAGTTCCCTGACTATCTTCGGCTGTATCCCCCTGTGCTATATACTGGTTCAAAAATTAACAAGAAAACAATCAGGATAGAGTATCCTAGTGGGAAGGTAGATTACAAAGCATTGCCCTGCCTGTATGAAATGCCATAGCAGCAGAAAGGCTTTGCAGGGCACTGCACATAGTGCTAAAGTCTGGAGTTACATGATATTTCCGCCACATTGTACCTTTCTCATGAAGTGCATCTTTATTTTCTTTCAAAGTCTTTAGCCCCTGGGTAATGCTTGATTTAGTGTGCCGTACTTAAAGCCTTTAGCAGAAAGAGACTTCTTAATAACACTCAGAATTGGCCAGGTAATATTTCTACATTTTACAGATGAACAAGCAAGCCACATAAACAGATAGGTTAAAAAAAACCCCAAACCAAACATCACTACCAAGTTTGAATCCTTGATTTCTGTTTGCATTTTGAGAATTACTCTTTTTTTCTTTTTATTTTACTAGTTCATAAGCAGTACTTTTCACTGTGTTGTTTTGTACCCTTAGTTAGGAGTGGTCATGATGATGGAGAGTCCTTGTCACTTCATGGTACTTAGACTTCAGTGTAATTTCTAAGCTGTGTCTCACAAGGTTTCCTTTCCTTGCAAGTAGGTGATAGCTCTCCGAGTATCTCCCTTGGTACCATTCTCTTCCCTTTGGCTGAAGTTGACTCGGGAGCATGTGTTGCTCTTAGACAGAAACAGAAGGAAAAGGGGACATTTAAGATGCTTTTCCTGTGGTTTTTTCTGTAACTGTTTGGGACATAAAAACTGTCTGGCTGTGAATTTGCTAACCTGTGGAAAACTGTCTTCAGTTTTGGTCACTTATTTTTCTGATATTTCCTCCAATTAAACCTTAATAACTGCTACCTTCCTTCCTCTTTAGCAGAGGGATGCTGATGCCTTCTGATTGAAAACATCCATCCTACTTAGCCTCGTTTTCACTTTCTGTCTTTTGAAAGATATTCTTCTGAGTTCATTGTAATGTGATGTAAGGGTAGTCATGTTCCTGTGATGTAGAAATTCTCCTGGAAGACTGTGTAGTCCAGACTCAGCATATAAAGGACAGCAAATAGGCCATCTCTATATAGAAACAGTGTTCAATATTCTGCCTTTCAGTTCATCTTTCATGGCCTGAGATGTGGAACTGAAAAGACAAAATAGAGAGTCATTATAGGAGTGATGTCCACCAAGAAGGTGTCAGTGTCACCTGTATGACTGAAAAATAAACAATGAAATTGCTAAGATGTTTTACTGACGAGTGAAAAAAGTTGAAGACAAATCATGTCATCTTCTTTCCCTTGACTCTTTTGCTAATTCTTCCAAATTTTCTTACATACTCTTAACGTTTTAAGTCATTCTGGCATCAATGTTTTTCAACAATCATCAATTTCTCTTTTCTTCTCTATGCTTTCAAAAATGTGAAACTTATTTTAAAGTGATTTATTAGTTCCTTCAGAAACATGAATAATAAATAATCATTGTTCTATTCCTTATAAATATACTGTGTTTTTCTCTGGTATACTTTCAGAAGTATTGAAGCTGTCCTTTTCCATTGCAGTATCAGTCTTTCCCGTACAACAAGAATGGATTCAAGGTAGGGATGAAGCTGGAGGGTGTGGATCCTGAGCACCAGTCAATCTACTGTGTTCTCACGGTGGCTGAGGTAAGTAGAGGCTGCAAGCAGCCACTGTGTGGGGTTTTAGCAGAGACTGAAATGAAACAGCAGCAACTGAAAACCCTCACTCTTACCTAACAGGCAAACAGAAACTAAATGTAGGAAGATGATTTTTAAATGAATAATGCTGTATTATCTCTGCCTGATAGACATGTAAAGAAAATATCCAGTGTCAATGCAGCAGTGACTGTTTACATATATTTAACATACACAGCTAGAGAAAACAATATCAGACTAGTTGGGTGATCTGTGGTTTTATCTGTAATCCTGTTGTTTGTATTTAAAAAAAAATAAATAGAAAAGAAATGTTGCAACTGATATGTGGCAGTTTTATAGGAGTTTGATAGTATTTGCAGTTGCTCCATTCACTGATACAAATACCAACAACTTTCTTGTGTTGCTGTTATGCTACAACTTTTTCAGGCCGATGACTGCAGAAGTTGCCTGTTTTGGCAACCTGTGCAAGTTAACATAAAATATAAACTTAGTTTTTCTTTTTGCCATGGTTCATGAAGTAGTTTTTGTCATGAACAGCTTTGTTTTCAATAGAACCTGCTTCTCAGGTATATTTTGTAAATCTTTTAAATATACCTTACTTTAATTTTTGCATAGTTATAACATGTTTTTGGATTTCATTTATGGATTAAAATGGAGAAACTGGAAGTTATGTCAAAGTACAAATTAAATATAAAATATTTATGTTGAGATTTTCACTGATGACTGCAGTAAATTTATGGCATTTGGCACTCAGGGAGATGTGGAGAACTTCTGTACAGAGAGAGTATTTTGTCCTGTTTTTCTCCTCCTCTCAGTGGTTGACTTATTACTTCATGGAATAATGAAGTTCTGGGGAATACCTCCACTGACTTCTCATCTTTACTTAAACAGTTTCCACTATCTCTCTGGAGAGCCTTTTGAACATACTTATTGTTCACTGCTCCCTTGCATATCGGTTAATCAGGATAGCTTGAGAACCTCATTATCTGCGCTTTGTCCTCGGTTGTATCAGATGTATTCATGCTCTTCTGTAGGGCCTATGTTTTACTCTGATGCTGGGTTGAACCATTTTCAAGCTTTTGAACACTACTGGCAATAGCCAGCTTTTAGTTAAATTCTTTTGACCAGAAGAGAAGGCACTCAGTCTGAGAATAGCTTTGCCTTTTAATTCTTTCCTTTTTATCAAATGAATTTATTCATCCAGTGTTGGATTGAGCAGAAGTAAAAAGCTGACTGAAAACATACAGTTATTGCACATAATATTGAATGGAAGCAGTCATGTGTAGGGCAAAGATCTTAAAACATTGTGTTGTATGGTGTCAATTCTTGCTTTTAGGTTTGTGGCTACAGAATACGACTCCATTTTGATGGATACCCAGATTGTTACGATTTCTGGGTGAATGCTGATTCTTCAGACATTCATCCTGTTGGATGGTGTGAAAAAACAGGTCACAAACTTCATCCACCTAAAGGTATTGTTTAGTTTAAATCTGTGTGTCTTACACAGTTCTGAGATTGAGAGTACTTGTGTAATGCTGTAATATTTTTTTGGCAGAAGTGTTTTAGTTCATTTAGTCAAGAATATTTGAAAATGGCAAATTAAACACTAAGTTTTGCCTAAAATTTCAAGTTTGAAAGCATACCCATTTTATTCAGTGGAAATTCAGAGAAACCAAGAAAACAAAATGGGCCATAAGAGTAATTCATAAGGCATTAGGAGAAAAAACTGAGAAGCAAATCTAGACTCCAAATGAATGCTTATTGCAATGAAAATGGCAGCATACTGGTGACATATATGCTTAAACTGAGGTCTCACAGGCAGCTGAGGATCCTTTAGTGGAAGGTCTTAGGACTTTTTTGCTACTGCATATTTTTCACCATTATTGTATGCATGTTGGCACAGACTAATAAAGACTGTGCTCTTTCCACAAAAAGTCTGAAACAGAGACAAAAAGAGGAATGAACAGATCAATAGGGAGAAAAAAAGGTAAGATTGCAAGCCTGAAAGCATAATTTGTACATGGATTATGTGAATGGTATACAGGTATTGAAATGTGTGTAATTTACTTGTGTAATTAATTCTATTTCACATTATGTAACGTATTTGGGCAATTGGAGGGCATCTGCACTGAACTGTACCATGAAAAATAGATAATGTGGTCCTTTTGGAATATGGAGGGAGGACATGGGGATGAAGGGAGCAAGACCTGAAATCAGCAAAGTCAGAAATAAATGAATGTGCCGTTTTGGCATACACAGTGAGGGTAGTATAATGGGATTTAGAAGGGCTGAAAAATGAGGAGTGCACAGAGTCAACAGGATGTGCTTGCAGAGAGTTATAAAACTTTGGATGTAAGGGCTCAGGTGTGGAAGGTGAGAGTAAAGCCTCTGAAAGTGTAAGGGCAGGAGGCCGGCCGGTGTGTGAGAGGATGGCATTTCTTTGGGTGAGCCTTGAGAAGCATGAGCTGCTCTTCTGAGTGATCTGCAAGCTCCACTGGCTACAGGGCAGGAATGCTCTGTGCTGCCACTTGCCTTGGGACACAGTTCTGCTTAACTGGCTATGTAGAAATAACAATTCTTGAACATAAATAAGAATTTCTTAGAAGGTTGGCCTTCACTGATATAATAACTTGTATGTAGCAAATGGGCAGATCCCAGTTACAGTGTTCCTGATGTTATTGTCATGTTCCCAATGTTTATTACAGTGTTCTTAGTAAGTTTTCTATCTATGACAAGGATTTGTCACCTTTTACATCTTACATGCCTGGTTTAGAAAAATTTTGTTAACCATGAATTGATTGCTCCTGGAAGAACTTTGTGGAGTTCTCCTTTTCCAAGGAGAAGGATAATATGCCAGTTGTAGGGTCTTTTATTTTAATTGGGTTGGACAGATTGCTTATATTTTGCTGTGGTATGACATTTCAGTAATGATTTCTGTAGTGCCCATTGCAAATTTTACAGATGCTAAAGCCAATGACAGTTGTGACATAGGGCACAGTATTTATATAAAAGAGCACCTCAGATAAGAACTTGAAGGTTTGCATTAGTAGCCTTTCATTTTCCAAATTTATGACCTTCATGGTATGAAGTGCTTTATGACTCTAAGCAATTTGGAACCCGGTGGTCTGACTGAGGGGGGTGGCAGCGGGTGGAGAGTGAGGGACTTGAGAAAGGAAGAATATTATTCTAGATGTTTTCTGAAACGTATGTCTATCCTTGTTTATTAAAATGGAAAGGGTGGGTAAATCTTAGTGCTGCTGGGCAGGACAGGTCTTGTGGTGGGATATCTCCTACCCCCACAGCAGCAGAGGCAGCAGGCAGCTACTGCTGGGCTTCCAGCAGGCATAGAGGAGTGAAGAGGCGAAATCACACTGGGTTTCACAGAAATGAAAAAAGATGGTGTTCAGGACACTATTCGTTTTGTGTAGAGGAAGCCACGTTTTTAATCTCACACAGGCAAAATCTGCATCAAGAGAATGGATGTACATGTGTATGTATGCATGTCAAAATTGCATTGACTGATCTATATTTGCAGTGAATAAACCAAATTGACTTTTGGTCTTGTTTTGAGAGGTGAGTTAGGAACTTAAGATCTCACTTTCTCACTTGGTGACAGGAAGACCCACATGACCCTGAAACTGTTTCACAGTCTACTAAAATCGATTTTTTTCCAAGGACTTTGTTCCAGTCCCAGTAACTGATCCCATCACACATGCAGTAGGTAGGAGTTTTTTATTGTCTACTGTGAGCTCGGACTTAGGTTTGAATACTCTTTAGAATTACCAAGCGAAAATGAAGAGCCTAAATACTGTATTGCTTTAAGAATGGTTTCAAATGATCTGCAGTGTAATGTATCAAGACAGGAGGCAATTGAAGCATAAGAAAAGTATTTTTGTTTGCACTTGTAGGTTAATTTATGTTAACCACTATTTAAAATGAAAAGTGAGAAAGCCCTATGCAGAGAAGGTGAAGGGTTTTAAACTTGTGGTTCCTGGGATAATATGAGAATCTCGGGTTAAACAAAGCAGTTATCTCTGGCATATTTGAGTAATACTTCATGCAGTTAAGAGGTGATGCATTTCAGTAAAGGTAATCACTCACTGAAATTTGTTGTGGTTTTGATCTTGCTTTACTGGGTTGTAACATATTGACTAAAAGAGGTGTTTCTACGACTGTTACATAACAAGAATGAAGGAGGAAATCTATTTGCTTCCAACTCCCAGCATTGTTTTGTAGATTAGAACTACAAATGACTTTTTTTTGGATTATTTTATGCAGTTCAAGATATTATGAATTATTTGTATTATTTTCGCCTAAGAAACTAAAAATGAACAGAAATACAGATTTATTTCCAAGTGTTGTAAACACACAATCAAAAATACATGAAGTCCATGCAGGGGACAATTTGCACTGTGAATGCAAGAAGGGGTCCTGGGGCATTGATTGTGTAAGCAACTGTTTTGATATAACCTAGGGGTGTTGTTTTAAAGCTAGTAGTGATGATGCTGTGTTAGTGATAGCCTGATGATGTAATGTGGTGAAGTCTGGAGAAGGAGGGATTTTTTTTTCCTGGACTAACTGGCATAGTGGAAAGAGTTTGGGATCTGTAGGTCTTTTTCTGATTCTGAAGTAGAAGCGGCAGACTGAAAAGCAGCTGGAAAATACTTGTTGGTTGTGTGTGTGTGTGTCAGTGAGACCAATGAAGGGAAAGTAGGTGGTGCCTGTGAGGCAGACAGGTGGTGGTAAAGCGAGGTTTCCTTGGGGAGAGACAAAGAGGTGACTTGTAGCTGGTGCTGCTTGGAGATGTTTGTTCAAAGGTGAGAAGATCATAGCATAAAACTGATCTCTTACTGATACATGCTCCTTGTGTCTCATAGCTATCATTTCTTGCCCTTCTTTTACAACCCTCATTTAGGATATAAGGAAGAAGAATTCAGCTGGCCCTCCTACTTAAAGGCATGCAAGGCTCAAGCTGCTCCTAAATCACTATTTGAAAACCAGAATGCAGTAAGTACTCACTTGTTACTAGTGGTGTGAGTATGCTCATGTGTGTGGTAGAGATTCAGAGCACATTTCAGTGATGGCAGACTTGAGACCTGAAATTTAAAACAAAAGTGTTTACAGCAAAAATAACATTTTAACATTCTCCACTGCAGCGAACCTCTGCAGTTCCAATTCATTACTTTTCTACTGATCTGTTTAAACTTCCAATGCATTCTTAAATAAAAAAGATTTGTTATTCATACTGTGTCCATAATCTTTTGTAATAAGAATGGTCTTTCAGAAAGAGTATCTAAGACAGAGCTAAAACTAACACATTTAATTTTAGCAGCATGTTTAGGACTATTTTTCTTTCATAAACCACAAGTCTCTGTGTTTGAGCATCTTTCATGTCAGCTAATTAGGCTGCTGCCACTGTTGGGACAGCTAATTGGGAGACCTGGAAATGACGTGAATATACTGATTGTGGGCACTGGGGAGATTTCTGGATTTATAGTATTTATTTTCAGTTAAATGTCTTTCTCTATGTAGACAGTGATTCCGTCGGGATTTCGAGTGGGAATGAAGCTGGAAGCTGTAGACAAGAAGAACCCGACTTTCATTTGTGTTGCCACGGTAACAGACATGGTGGACAATCGTTTTCTGGTTCATTTTGACAACTGGGACGAGAGTTATGACTACTGGTATGATGTTTTTGTTTTGTATCCTAGTGAAATGTATCAGAAATGTGTTAGCTTGAAGTGCTGTTTTCTGTGATACTTTCCAGACTGGTGATACAGTTACCATAACAATTTTTGCTAGGCTTGTGAGTATGGCCACCAAAGTACATTTCAGTGGCAGCCTGGAGGGATTAAGTTTCCCATGTCAAGTTGCATATAAAAAATGCTGAGGTTGTGCTAAATGAGTGTTCGTGTGTGCTGCTGCACCTGGAGCTGTGGGTTGATTTCAATTAAATATTATCTCTGAAGTTGATATCTTCAGTGGAGAGTATACGCCATGATAATGAGACTAAGTGTACTTGAAATTAGTTTTACTTATAATTGTAAATTGAAGAAAAGGCTGCATGTATTCATAAGGTTCTTGATCCACTTATGTTGAAACCAAACTGTAGTCATCTTCTATAAAGTATTAGAATAGTGGCAAAACCTGGTTTTAGTCCTCTGTGTTCTGCATTCCAGTGAAAACTGGAGTCCTGCTATCCTGACCTGTGTTAGAGATGACATTTCTGCATGTTGTGTGGTCGAGGGCTGTGTGTGTCTATATAGGCAAGTCAGTGGATGGAGCAGGATGTACTAGGAGCATAAAGATAGTGGAGAAGATTTAGGCTGTTTCAGTGCAGGTTTGTATTTGCACTTGGATCTTCACTTGACAGATCATTTGGAGCAATGTAGTTTACCTTACAGTCTTTGGAGAGTAAGTGCAGAACAGGTAGAACATTGTTATGTGTCCCCTTTATGTCTGGAATTCTGCAGTGGCAACTTAATTGTACAGCTGAGCCTATAAAAATAAATGAAGAAAGTTTTCTTTTTCTGTATTTCGTGACTACTTGGGCACTACGTCAATGAGAATGTCACAGAAATATTGAAATTTCTTCAAAACTTTGTGAGTCTTGAAATAATAAATTTGTGGCCAACCTGACAAATAAACTGCAGTAGAACTGAATTATTGAAGCAGTAGTGAACAGTCAGTTAAGTGAAGTCAAGAACTGAATATCAAGGTAATAGACCATGAGTCAAAGACCAGAAAGACTAGCAATTATTTCCTCGAAGAAGTAATACAAACTATACATTTTCTCTACAAAGCATCAGGAAACTGGGGACTGGGAAAACTTACTCTGAATAGCTTTTGAACATTTGAATGTTCACTTATAATAGCTATGACATTAATTAATAATTAAATGGCAGTTAGGCCAAGCTTTTAGGGAAAATACAGCGCAATATAACCCATAGTTTGTTCAGAGGTAGGATAGGTATCTTCCTAAAACACTGCCCTCTATTTAGCAAACACATACTGAATATCAGACTTGTAAATATTCCAGTGTCAATACTTTGTCCAACAATCTTTTCAGAGGAGGGAGAAGCAATTTTCAAGTGCATAACCAAGCTTTACATTTATAGTATTAGTTATCGACATAGTATCCTGAAGTGGGTTTCTGAATTTTATATGTAGAATACACAACATAAAACCCTCCAAAAGGATTAAGAAAATTTGAAGTGGAAAGTTTATAGGTTTTCCTATAGGTTTTGATAAATCATTGGAGCTGTGTTTATACTGAAGTCAAGCTTAGGTTTTGTTCTTTTGGTGAAATTGTGAAATACCTTTCTGGAAGCAGCAAGAAGATGCTCCTGTACATGGAAATAAAATTCTGAGTAATGTAGCCTACTTCTCAACATTGCATTGAGAAAAGTGAATAGAGAAAGAAGGAAAGAAAATGGGAGAGAAGAGCGGCAAATGAAAATAACAGATGAGTGTCCGACCTAAAGAGAGCCTGAAAATGTAACCTGAATGCATCCCACTTACATTTTTAATTTTAGCTATCAGGTTTGTAGGGGATTTAAATAGGTGTATAAATTTCATGTCTACCAACTGCTGTCTCTAAAAGTGAAAAGGTTTTTTGAGATTACCCAGAACTGAACCTCACAGTTTTCTTATGCCTACATGTAAGTTTCAATCTCAGAATTATAAATAAGGTGAAATGACTTATTTTGTGTATGTTGGTTATTTTCTAACAAGTACCTCTTTTTTTCTGTATACCTTTTGTGTTTTATTTGGAGTAGACTGAACTTTCTTGTTGAGGTTAGAAAAACCTTTCCTATTCTTGGATGCCTAAAAGAGAGTTGACTGATCTTACTGACTTCAGGCAACAGAAATCCATTACCATTGCCAAAGGGTTTTTAGGCTTCAGGCTTTCAGCCTGAAGATACTCTTCCTTACTTTTCTTTCTGAGCATTAGAAAATATGTTTTTGGTTGAAAGTAAGTACCCTGGCTAGAATTAGTCATTACAGCAGCTCTTTAATGATGGTCACACTTTCAGTGTATTATAAATCCTATTAAATTTTCCTTTGATAATGGCTTTTAGATAGAACAAAAGTGAACAAAATTGTCAAATTCAAGACTTTACTTAATGAAGGAGAATTTTGACCTATACAACATAAGCCTTCAGGTCCTTTCCATCTGTTCCATCTCTTTTGATGAAACATAATACTGCTTTGAAAGTCGAAGGCATTCGCGTTCAGTGAAACTTCTGAATTTTCTTCCATTGTCTGAACCTGGAAATAGCATTGGGAATCTTTGGGTATGTCAGAACTATGAATTAACTACAGATGCATCCTATATTCCTCCATTCTCTTACATCAGTTTTGCATATACACAGATTGATGTCACCTCAGCTTCCTAATTTTTTTGTGACCAAATGGAAACACAGCCAGAGCCTGTGAAAGAGCTAAAGCTGTGCCAGCTTATTGCTGTTTGCCCACTGCATCCCAGACTTGCTGCATCAGAGGGCTCTGGGTGCCCTCACTGATTCTTGGCTTGGTCTGAACTTCCCCTGCAGAGAAGGTTGTACAGGCAGTTTTTGGTATCAGCCTACCAGGAATATGTTAAAATACAATGGCCCAGTCATCGTTCACTGCTCTGTTTCTGTCTGTCTTGCATAGAAAAATGATTTCTGAACCTCTTGTGAAAATAAATTAGCTTTTGATTTTTGGAACCATTTTCTGATCTGTGTGACTTTTGGAACAGACTGGACTTTGGTGTGAGACTAGTGAGAGGCCATCTCTATTCTCCATCAGTATTTACTACTTTCCTAGCAGCCAAGTCCTTAAAAGTTGCACTGTGCTTGTTTCATTTTTGAGATAATTAACTTTGCTCCGCTCTGTTTTTGAAAGGAACAGTCTTTTGGAGGGGTTATAGTATGTCAAAAAGAAGATAAAACAATGTTAAAGAACCATGAGTCACAGTGCATGCTTTTAACTATTTAAATGGATAATGAAGCATCTGACCCTAAAGCTCTTAAAATTCCATGTGAATCACCATGCAGCTTTCTGATCAGACTTTACCTATAAAATATGGTAATGTTTTATGCTAATGCTATGCCACCTCTGGATGCATGCCATAACCTCCTGGATTATGTTTTGAGAAGTCCTGACCTAAGATTATACCAGTTTTATACTTGTCAATGATGAAGTATTCTCAATTAAGCACTAGATGGGGCTGCAGGATAGTTTTTATGTTTTTCTTTCTTTCTTTTTTTTTTTTTTTTTTTACATTGTTAGATGACTGACATGTCACCATCAAGAACTTGTATAAATAGCATTCTTGTGGGCATATTAATATTTAGGGGTGTATGGGGCATGTGTGTATGTGTGGTTTTTAATAGATAACATTTTTGTTACAGACTGTATCTACGCTTATTAAAGTGAAAATCACAATATCAAAAGGTTTGTTTCCCCAAAGGGAAAATTAGAAATCATTTCAAAACAGAAAATTATTATAACCCATACACTTATTGTAAAGATAATGCTGACTATTTAATTAAAAAATGTGTCCAGAGCTTCAGGTGAAGACCTATTTTAGGAAACATTCCTGAAATAATTCAGTATTAACTTTTTAGCAGCAAGCATTATCATCCCTCTCTCTTGATCTAGTTATGATGAACTGTATATGTGAAACAAATTTTTGGGGAAAATTAACAGGACAGGTGAAAGTGATCAGTAGAAGAATATTAAGTCATCTTCCATGTGTGAGTCTCCCATTGCGATGTGCTCTCCTGCCATGGCTGTTGAACTTTACATGTGTTCCCTTCACGCAAAGTGGTGCACGCACCAGGGAATTGTGTTAGCAGCTGCCCTCGGTTTTCCTTATTGCAGAACTATTTCCTGGCCATTTACATCATGTAGCTTTTCCCTGCTTTGATGTTTTTTTCTGTAGTTAAGATGTCCATAACTCAGCAAGCTGTCACTTGTTCTGTCCCTCTGGGTGGCTCTGTCACAGATTCAGCTGGTGCACTCTGCTGCTTTTGGCTCCACTTCAGCTTCCTGGATTAGCTTCAGCTTCCAGTATGGATATTAGATTTCTTTTTCTGTCTGCATGTTTTCACACAACAGAAAGAATGGTTCACAAGTGACATGAATTGTGTGGACATTGTAATCTTGTTTTATTAGTTGAGCATGCATTTGTCATGTCTCTACTGCTTGGCAGAAAGTGGTGCTGGTGCTCTGCTGTGGTCCAGAGATAGGTAGGTTTGGAGGTGCAAAATCCTTCAGCTCCTGCTAGTGTTGGTAACCTTTTCTGGCCTAGCAAGCATACTCACAATTCATAGATCATTGTGTTTTATGAAGCATGTGAGCTGGGTGATCTGCCTTCTGTTTCGGAACAAAGGAGAGCAAAAGCTATGGGATGTGGCAAATTGATTGTGAAAGGTCAGCGTAGCCTTTAACATTCCAGTTGACAACTCTTGGGCTTAGTCTCATAGACTATTGTTGTTCTTCCAAACTAGATGTATGTCCATTAAATAACACACATTAAAGCATAATAGTTTTACTATAAATTGTTTGTGACTTTTGCTGATCTCTACTTTCTATTGTTGAATGAACTGTTAGAAGCTCAAAGTCTGTGTGAAATCAGTAGGTGAAGATGGACTGTATGATCTGATTTTGCTGGAACAGGGATCTTTCTTTTTCCTGAGTCCACCATGGTTGCAAAAGCTTCTTGTAGGCTTATCTGTAATGAATGGGTTTTTCTTTTAAAGCAAATGAAAGTTTGTAGATGTTTCATAGTGCTATTTTTTAATGCTGTTGAATCACATGTTGCTTTGTGTTCTATGCTCGCTGTAATGTCAGAGCATCTTCCAGGAATGCATCTGTCATTGCAACATTCCTTGTCATTTGCTTCTTCTTGAATCTTTGAGGCAAGAAGTGTGCGCAGTGGCATTCACTTTTCAGGATTTTATTAAAATATATCTCTAGACTATGCTTGAAAAAGCAAACCAAACCAAATGCATTTAGAAGGTTTGTCCTGATAAGTGTTTTTACACATCTACTTGATTATTTTAATTATAGTACTGATAATACCATAGTGACCCTGAGCATGGGACTTGTTCCCAAATTTAACTCAGGAGAGTTTTGAAAATAATTTGTGAACTTTACCTCAAAACACATTGGTAAGTAAGAGGATACATCTTTTCAGTGCAGAAGCATACCTCATCCAAGTAAAACTCCCAGCGTGAGAGGGATTGAAGAGAGGAGTGCTGCCCCACGTACTTGTTAGCTTCTCTTCGGAGTTACTGTAAAGAGAAGAGGCCAGAGCAAGCATGAAGGACTCACCGTTTTTTTCTTATTTTTTTGGGGCAAAACATTTCTAGGAGTCAGGTTGCTGAGTTTTAACAGTGCAAAATTATCACAAAAGGTCTTTTGCTTCCTTTGCTTCCTTTTATTAATGGCAACTTCAACGATTTAGAGAGTACCTGGTGTGATACTATAAATACTAAATGCATACAGTATAGCTTTATATATTGTAGAAGGACAAAAGATTGGTATTCTTGAACTGAGTTAAATCCTTGGCTATTGTCAGAGCCATTACAGAGTCTATCTAAGGTAGGTTTTATCTGCTGGGAATTATCTGATTGGCATCATTACAAAGAAATACTAGCAGAATTGTTTCATATATATAGCCACAAGATAATTGTATTATGTTGGCCAGTATTTTTCATCATTAATGTTCCACTGTGTTTAGGTAGAAGGCTGGAGGAGTGCTTGTTGTGAGATAATGTTCCAAGGCACCCAGCCTGCATTTCTGTTGTTGAAGTATACCCATACTGAGTTTTAGAAATCATGTAAAATACTTCTCTGATTAAAAAAAAAAAAGTTATTCCATGTATTTCAAGTATGATGTACTTCATTTTTCTTTTATGCAGTAAAGGTTCAGAACTGCAATATGGTATAGCCCAGGGTCCAGTCTACAATCTTTTCTGTGCTATGTTTCCTTTTGCAGTTCCTAAAGTATGTTTGTGTTCCAGATCTGCAGACCTGGCATTTTGAATCTTAAGACTATGGAGTGCCTGCATAATTTACCTTTATTTTCTTCTTCTGTCATGCATGGTTCATTGCACCCTTTTAGATATTGCACATTATCAGCATGTGATATTGTCGAAGTATGTAAACTAGTATTGCTAATTAAGGGAACTTAATTAATTTTAACATCCAGCATGCTAATACTTTCTGGTTAGATACAGATAATGATTATTTTGTAACACTCAGAGAGAGAGCAGCCCCACACTGTTTGGTATTTTGCATTAGTAACTTGGGTTGAGGGAAAGTGGAGAGAATACCTGTTATTCTCTAGCCTAATGATAGAACATTGGCTTCAGAGAGGGATTAAAGAGAAACTAGATCACAAGTGCTTTAGTATTTTGCTCAGTGATTATTATATGAAGTATGCATCTTCATGCATGGTTGCTCTCTGCTTGCTTTCTTTTCTCATTAAATATTTGAGAAGTGTTTGGAAAACACAGAAGGGAGATGTGGTGTTTCAATCTAGACTATTACTTGGATACTTCAGGCTGGTTTCTTGATCTCTCCCTGGGGAACTGGGAATGAAGGCCTTAGCTACTTCAGCTTACTCGGGCTTCACTTTGTTTGCCTCGCTGGATCCTTGGAGTGAGTGGGACAATGAGCGCATGGCCACTGAGGAGATGGAAATGCTGGTGGGATTCTTCAGAAGAGGTGTGGGGAGGGGGCATAGCTGGAAATATTTAGTATCAGATACTGAAACACCTTTAGGGATAAGAAATAGTGGGGGAGAGAGTGCACTGTATTACTGAATTTATCTAATTAAAGAAGAAATTAGGTGGGGCAGGCTCCTAAGAGAAGTGAGGTCCTTAAGGGCAGATCTACAAGGGTATTACATGGTTATAATACATGAGTTTTCAGCTAGAGGCAAACAGTGTGTTTGCACAGTGTAGTGCAGTGCCATGCAGAGTGATGCTGGCCTTTTGTGTCAGCAGCATCTTTCTTAGTCATCCTGGCTACATAATTACAATGTACTTCATTAAAAAAGCACTGTCCATTTTTTGGCCCACTCAAAAACCATCAGCGAGTATTGATGCACACACAGAGGTGGTGCATGTTTCACAGCAGTGCCTGATAGATTTTTACTTTTTCTGTAGATCAGTCTTACGTTTTGCCTTTACTAATAATATTGAGTTCTAATATAATAATTATAGTATATATATTATATATTAAATACACTGTGTGTTTTATTGTGCAAAATGTGTTACGTTATGAAATAATATCCTAATATGTAGTAAGGATATATAGTTCTATATATAGTAATTTAATTTTACAGAAGGCTTAAACAGGTTTTCTCTTGTTTGCTTTTAGATAAGGTTTTTTTTTGCAGTGTGTGTCTCTTTTGTTTGTTTCTGTAAGAGGACTTGATAGCCAGCACTCACTGCTGCTTTCTTCTGTGCACAATGTAGGTGACCCAGTGAGCACAGTGAGAGCGATCTCTCACTGCTTCAGACAGATGCCAGCACGTGTCAAGTGTAGCTCACTCTGCCTCTGTTAGTCTCTGTGGCTCTTGTGGCATGCCACAGGCAACAGCAGTAGTGCAAAATAGGATGCACTTGAGAGAAAACATGGGAAGTTGTTAACCCTTTAAGTAAGATAGTTTGATCAGTTTTTTAAGAGCAGTTTGGAGTCTTAGATCACTAAATCTTTAATGTAGTTTGGGGCCTAAAATGCTTATTTTGTTTGGTTTTGGGTTTTTGTTTTTTTGGTTTAGTTTTTCTTTCCAGAGTTTTTCTCAGATTTGCTTGTGTGCTGCTGGGCTACAGTAACATAATTGTAGCTCCATTTAAGCCACTCAGAATCCAGTGTTGAATTTTTGCTTGCTATTGGCAGTGCATTGTAGTTATACCTGATTTTCTCCTCTGTCTCCAGGTGCAACCTGGATCATTAATTGAGGTCTTTAAGCATTTGGTTTCAAATTTTGGTCTTGGCATTGCAAGACTCCATCTGTCTTTGATGGCATTATGGTGTTCTTGCAACTAGCCAACATGATTCTACCAAGAGTCTCTGCTTGTGAATTTTTCAGATTTAGCATTATAGCTTCTCAAAGGAGATCTACCACTAATTTAAAGGACTTGGTTTTTTTGATGTTCCAGCAAAATTGTAAATAAAGCCTTATGCTTGTATAGGTGGTAACAAGTCTGTGTTAGATGCGTTCGTATCTTCAGGTTATGTTTGCAGTTTAAGTTGAAGGTGTTGTGGGTTGTTTGGAATTTAAGTCTCTCTTGTAGGTCTTGGTTTGTAAGCATAATACGATGTCTGAAGAGCTGCATTTTCAGGCCCTTTTTTTCTCCCCTTCCTCCAGGTGTGAGGCAGCTAGCCCACATATTCATCCTGTTGGATGGTGTAAAGAACATAAAAGAACTCTCATCACCCCACCAGGTTTGTACCTTGTTGCATGTCTGAAAGATTTAAGGTGGCTATATTCAGCTAGCATAGTTAAAATTTACAATGAGCTTTCTGTTACCTCTCCTGAATTTTTTTCTTTCTGTAATTAGGAATTAATATTTGCAGAGTTGAAGATTTTTTTACAGGACTTAATATATTGAAAATAGAAGTATAATAGATGTTATGTGTTAAGTATGCAAATATGTACTGATTTAGTAGAGAGACATTACTCACAAAAGATACCCATTGAAATCTGTACAAGTTTGTATTTTTGGCTGAATGGTTGACAAGTACTGTAAGACTCACATTCTGAGAATGTTGATAAAGTAAATTCCAGGTGTGTGAGATCATTTCATGAGAAAAACATCTTCATGTGAACTGAGTGTGCAGGGTAATGAATTGATGAGAAAATTGCCTTACATGATCAAGGAATCAAACTTGTAAGGGGTCTTTGAAATTAAGGAAAATGCAATGAGAGAGATGATAAAGAAGAAAGGAAGTGTATTCATTAGTGTGAAATTTGAGACTGTTTTTCAGGACTGTTGTGTATGGCTGGGTGACCTAAATGCCCTGTTGTGGAAACTGGCATCTAGTGTCTGAGAACATGGAAAATTTTAATTGGTTAAAACTGACTTCAACAAAAATTCTAAGAGCCAGCAATCTTGAAAAGTCATAAGCAGTCTGTCTGCCAGGAGGTTAATTGCAGCCTATTATTCAGTGAATCCCTTGTAAAACAAATTAGAATTGTTTTTGTTCTGTTCTAGCTTATGAATACTGATGTTTAAACTTCAAGTTAAACTTCTGGTGCAGAGTGAAGGTGAAGGACAGGCACTGCCTTTTCTTTAGCAGCCAAGCTCTCTTTGTGTTTCTTCCCTAGAGAGTTTATAAACCTGACAGTTTCTGAGAAAGGCAATATCTTCTTTGATGATGTCTGTAGATTATTCATAAATGTCCAGGGTACTTTGTTAGAAATTCAGTTCAAACTTGCTCACTAAAAGAGTAACAAGTTGTCAGGTGTGCTCAAATGTGGTACAAAGCTATCACTGGTTAGATTTGTTTACCAGTGAATGACTGTTTATTACTTGAATTAATTTCCTCAGTTAAGTGGACAGATCTTTGCAGTCCGCATTATTTATATTGCAGAGGGAATCACAGAATGTTCTCATATCAAAAGCAATTGTGTGCAATAGCTACTCAGTTGTGCGTATGAGAGGATTGTTGACTCTTTTAACCTGTATGGTGAATTTATCAGAGACAATTTAGAAGAGCCTTTCTTGCAATTATTTTATAAGTCCAATGCATAAATCAGAACAGTATTATAAAAGTGCTGGGCACTCTGTAAATTAGACATTAACTGCACTTTTTTACACTGCTGTGTTTAATTTTGCTCTTATTTCTTCTGTGCCAGATTACCCACATGCTAAGCATTTTTCTTGGGAGAAGTATTTGGAAGAAACCAGTTCATTACCTGCACCTGCAAGGGCTTTTAAAGTGGTGAGAAAATGCTTAAATATCTTGCTTTTAATTCATACAATTAATTAGTTTTAGAAGAGAATACATATGTGGTGTTCCTGTGTTTCTAAATGTATCCCATTATTTAGTTGCATAATTGATGGTTTGTTTTTATGCAAGTTTGCAGCTCACTGTTAGAAATGAGATTATTAAAAATAACTATTAATGTATTATTTTAATTATTATAAATGGGATTTTAATTATTATAAATGGGATTAAATATATTACTAATTAGTGTAATTTGCTATGGAAAATTACTGCCTGCTTGTAACAAATAATGAGATAACTACTGAGTCATGATAACTTATTTTGAAGATTTGTATTTCTGTATATTTTATATGGTGCAAGAGATACAGTGTAAAAATGAATGTAAGAGATTAGTCTGCTTGTCCATTGCCTTGGGCAAGAGCTTGTTTTCAGTGCCCTTTAGCAGACCTTTTCTTCTGCAAGCCTGCAACTAGGGCATGTGGGCAGCATCCACAGGCAGCTCCCCAGCTTAACTATGGTGTTTGTGGGCAGCATCCTTTTCTTTTATCTTTATACTTGTTAGTTGCTTTCAGTGATCCATGTTTTTGAGCTCTTAAGATTTCAATGATGGTCACTACAGCAGAAAGGAATTACACAATAGCCTGAGCTGGCAGGGACCTTAAATATCATCTGGTTCCAATCCCCCTGCCATGGGCAGGAACACCTTTCACTAGACCAGGTTGCTCAGAGCTCCATCCAGCACTTCAAGGGGTTGGACATCCACAGTTCTAGGCAACTTGTTCAAGTGCCCCATCATCCTCACAGTAAAGTATTGTTTCCTAATATCTAATCTAAATCTACTCTCTTTTAGTTTGAAACCATTTCCCCTTATCCTGTCACTATATGCCCTTGTAAAAAGAGCCCTCTCCATCTTTCTTGTAGGCTCCCTTCAGGTACTGGAAGGCTGCAATTAGATGACCCCTAAGTCATCTCTTTTCCAGGCTGAAAAGCCCCAGTTCTCTCAGGCTTTCCTCATGGGAGAGGTGCTCCATCTGATCATCTTGGATTGCTGTTGGGAGCCAGCATCGCGTGGCTGGTAGCTCCCAGCCCTTGACTCACAGCACACTGAAGCATGTTTGCCTCAGCTTTTCATATTAGGGACACTAATTCTCAACTTTGCTAAGAGCTGGATTAACAAAAGGCAAAATGTGGTGCTTATAGCAAGTTCCTGGAGTCAGTAGATTACCAGAGGTTATTAATGACTCGCAGTTTATCACCCTAAGGTTTGTCTGTCTTAGTAATGTTTCTCCATCTTACATTCTCAGCATGAACACCCTGAGCAAGGATTGGGAAGTTATTTGGCTGTATCTGAGACAGTAACAATGTTTTGCGTTGTATTATGGGGGAAAATTGAGTTCTTAAGCTGCAGCTGAAGGAAAAACCCAATATTCTGGGAAGTCCTAGAAGGACAGATATATTATTTTCCTAAAAAATTAGAATAAACCCCATAGCCTGTCCTGTGAATATGTTCCTTTAAAATGGAAGTAATTTTGCTTTAGTTTTCATAACTGCAGATGAGAAACACAAAATCTAATAGTCCTACCAAAGACGCTAAATTTGTCAAAATAGTATTACAAACCCAGGCATTTGGTCCTGTTTGTTACTGTTACGCTGTGGATTAGTTATGTTTTCAGTAGGAGACTGAGAAAGAGTTTGATTCATTAAACAAAAATACATACCAGAAAGCACAAATATGTTTCCTGTAGCCAATTTCATAGATATTTAAGGCAGCTGATATGTAATGCTTTATTAAATAATGCATTGAAACTGGTGGCCAAAATCTCTAGGAAATCTTTCCTAGAGAACTTAGGAAAAAAACTGATTCAAACTAAAGATACCTGTTTACATCCTTGGATGGCTTGAATCCAGTCCACTCCAGGAGGACCTGGAATCCCAAAGGAATTTGTTTCATTATATTGATAACACTAGTTTGAATTATGTTTTTATGCTTGAATTTCTAGTAGAGGGAGGGCAGATTTGAAAAAATAAAGGCAGAAATATTTGATGGATTATATATATTTTACAACTGCATCAGATTTTGAGGTTTTGTTCTGTTTCACATAGTATTGTTCCTCTTTTCTAGAAACCTTCTCATGGCTTTCAGAAAAACATGAAACTTGAAGTGGTTGACAAGAGAAATCCAGTATTTATCAGAGTAGCAACCATTGTAGATACTGATGACTATAGAATAAAAGTAAGTTTCTCTGTCTTACTGTACTATCCTGCTTAAGTAAATGATGAGGACTTTGTAAAACCAAAATCCTGTAGTTGTAAAATTAACCATGGGAAGAAATGAGTGGCATTGCTCTGTCCTGCTAAGCTTTTGCTCTTGCTTTTCAGTAATTGATATAATTCCTTCAGAATGGGTTGTTTTACTGTCCTCTTAGTTACTTGTGCTGAGGTGGATATTTAGAGAGCAGAGTTGAATATATTGGAAAATTGTTTTGGGAGTAGTTGATAGGAGACGATTGCCTATTCTATCAAAAATGGGATTATTTAATAGCAAGTGTCAAAGGACTGCTTTGATATTTGTATTAGGGACCATAAAATATTTGGTCTAGGTTAATTCAATCTGTGTGTAAGTTTCCAAGGGGAAGAGAGAGGTATTATGTGAGATCTGAAAGAGCTCTGTCCTTTGTCAGTGATTTCTGCAATTCTGAAGTTTCTGTTAATTATGGGCTTTGGATTGGATTAAGTTAAATTAACCTATTTTTAATGTATTTTGCAGAAGTTGTGTACTTGAATTAATTTGCTTTCATTGTACGAAACCAGTTCCCACTCTGAAGCCTTTAAGTGTTAGAAGGGCTAACATACACCAGATATCCAGTTAGAAATGAAGATGTGTGTGTTTGCAGTTTGTACAGATTTATTTGGCATACCTGTTATTTCAAGTAGGAGATGCAGCTGACATTTGGTTTTGAGTCATCTAAATTAACTGCTGGGAGGGAGTCATCAGAACTATTATCTTCACACCTGCACATTTTCTACTTTAAGCTGGAGGTGCAAAATAAAAAAAATTAAAAAAAAGAAACAAAAAAACCCATCCCAAAATAAAGAAAAAAACACTCTCTGGTCTAATTTATTAAATGATAGGATTTGTAACTTCTAGGGTAGTAATTTGACTCTGTAGTTTATGTTGAAAGAGCTCTCTTTGGATGCATCCATGTGTATGTGCTTCCACAAATGTGCGTGAGATCCAAGGAATTTACTGGCACAGAGGTTGTGCAAGATTTGAAGATACTTAACTGTCATGTGAAAAAATGTGTGCATAACCCTTACTGGTACTTTCCTGGGAAACTCTTCAGTTTCACGTCTTTATCCTGTATAGTCTGAATTTTAGTAAAACTGTTGCTTGTGTGTTGGGAGGGTGTTTGTTTTTTATAGATGAGTATCATTTTTTTTAGTCCTTTGCTTACTGCTCTGCCGTTCATAAATCCAGTTCAAACAGGAGATAAAAAATGTTTGGATTTTTGTGTATTTTTTGAGAGATGAAAAAGGCAGAAATTCATGCTTAAATTTTACTATTAATGTGAGAGCTGCATTATTCCTGGGATGTGAGCCTGATTACAGAGTAAACAACCATATGATACACGGTTGTTTATTCTTTACTTCAGTAAGAGTATGCCTGAGTCCAGAATGTAATGTACATGTATTTTCTGTGTAACTTAAATAGTTCTCTGGAAGTGACTTCTCTAACGGACATGTCATTTCTAGAGATTACTCATGGAAACTGATTCTATGGAGAATTTTCCTGATCTAAAATGTGCTGTTCTCCTTTCTGTGTTTTAGGTTCATTTTGATGGCTGGGATAGTATTTATGATTATTGGACTGATGTTGACAGCCCTGATATCCATCCTGCAGGCTGGTGTGCGAAAACTGGACACCCTCTTCAGCCCCCACTTAGTAAGGGAAACCACACTGTAATATAATGACAATAAAAGGCGTGTGTGCTGTGCTCTCTTTTTTCCCTACCAGTGCCATTCAAAGAAGAGAAGCCACTAGGATATGCAAAATAATTGCAAATGTGACATTTATTGCAAAATCAGCAGTCAGAAATTAATCACTTTTTAGTAGATTGGCCCTTCCTGCTATGGAAATACAAGAACCACAGTGAGAACCAGAAGTAACATTAAAGATCTGTTGTGTGAAATCCTGGCCCTCTCAAAGCCAGTGCTGAAACTGCTGTGGCACTCAGTAGGGGTAGGGTGTCACTCTTAAGATCCTTTGTTCATGTCTCTCTTGATGTTGCGATGCTTTTTGGCTCAAAGGAGGTCAGAATGCACTGGGAAGGCACTGCTTTCAAATGTTGTGAAAAATCCTCCAAAACAATTAAATTCCTTTTCTTCTTCAGCTGAGCTAAAAGGGACTAATGATACCCACTTTGAAAATAAATCTAACAGAAACATGGTACCAATAATAACACTGGGTTTACCAGCTTGCCCTCTCTGAGGATTTTGTTTTACTTGTTGAAGTGGGAGGTATATAATAAATTAGTCTGACGGTTGCAGGAAAAAGAGACTTTTTGGTAAATATATTCCTGCCTAGGTCACTGTGTTTCTGGGTAACGACAGTGAGATTACTTTAGCCAAACTTTGAACAGATGAGTTTTTAAGTGAGTGCTCTTCTCTGAGATTGGTTTATATAGTGACTCTGAGGTATGGTTTGCACAAGTGTTGAGTATTCACAGCTGTAACAAGGTCAGAAAGAACTGTGCTTGGGATATAAGAAATGCTGAGCAATGCCAAGTACTCATAAAAAAAAGTAAACATAAAATAACTGAGATAAGTCACACAGTGTGAATGTGTTTCGTGAAAATCACAGTACCTCAATTCAATGTGTCTAAATGCCAAGAAGAAATGATGCCTATCCAGGGTGTGATCAGAGTATATTCATTAGTTTTCTGAGCACTCCAGCAGTACAGTGATGACTGCCTGTTAGGAAGTTAATCATCCTGCCTTCAGAGTCTGAATAGAGTGCCATAAGTGCCAAAGCACGAAGTGAATAATGAGGAGAAGACAGGATGCTGCATATCTGCTTCTTAATCTGAGATGTGCTGTCCTGTGTGCTGAATGAGCAGCCCCGTGGGAAAAGTAGTCTGTGGCCACATAAATAAAAATTGTATCATATGACAGAAAGGCTGAATAAGTTTGCAACATTTCTATTACGTAAGGTTGATATAAAAATAAAAATCTTAGCCTAGGTGGGAGTATAAAACATGTAAATTCATTTTTCTGGAGACATTAAATGAAACAAGGTACAGGTGCCCATCACATATAACGTCATCTCCTCTAGGTGTTGGCTTAGGAGGCACAGTTCATTCTTTTTAGGATATGACTGTAAGGTAGAAGTAACTTTCTGTTAAGCTACAAAAATTAAGATGGGTGATACAACAGGAGAGGAAGTTGCCCTTCCATTAAATACGGAAAAAGTTATAATATACACAAATACTTATAAAATAGAATGACTACTGAATAAAATACTAATCCAACAATATGACTTTGTTTGATTACCATGTAGAATATTATTCAAATGTTAATATTGTTTTCAGGTAAGATAAAAGGCATTTCTAGACTTCTGCAAGGGTTTCATGAGGAGGGAAGAAAATATTTTGCGAGACAGTTTCTGCCTCAGTCAGTCAGATAGGACTTTCAATGCTGAGGTCCACATCCCTGTCTTTCACATTAGAGGCTTTGTGTGAATGCCGTGCAATGTTAGCAGTATTAGTCTAGAGCAGTTACCAGTTATTCATGTATTCATTCTGTTTTCAGATGTAATTAAGTCATCATGAAGGATTATGACCTTTTTAGTAGCATTTAGGGAAGTAAGAGCTAAGTATTGGTGTTGATGTTAATGTTGTTTCACAGTGATGCAAACAGCAGCTTCTCACGTAAACATGGACAGCCAGTTGTAGTTCAGTTAAATTACATTTTTAAAGAGTTCTAAGTTTTTAAGTGAAGAGAGGAACATTTATAGGGAACATTTATAGGGAGTTAATTTTTTAAAAAATCAGAACATCAGTGAAGCAGGACTTCCCTTTACAGAAACATCGCTATTCAGATAACTCTTCTCTGAGTCTGCTTACTTGCTACATTATAAGCATGAATTCTGCATAGAGAAGGTAAATTTCTCTGTTCTCTCATCCCTTACAGTCTTGTAAGGCTATAGAAGTCTTTGAACTTCAGTGTAGTCATAGTTTTGTAATATTTGCATAGCTGGAACATTTGGTGAAAAAAAGCTTTTGGACTGCTATAATTTTACATAATAATTCTCTGGCTTTCATTATCCATCTGCAAGCAAGAATCTTTCATCTGGAAAAATATTTAAGTAGACCTTTTCATGTCTGTATTGTTATTGTAGGGAGAGATACAGGTTCATGTACTTTTCAAGAAGAACTGGTACTAGAGGGGGACAGTGCATGTTTGCAGAGGCACAACAGGTGTACCCCGTGTCATGTACTGGAGCATGGCTGTCTCTCACTTGCTATGAAGCTGTGGGTTGTGTATTATGTTTGCTTGGGCCTCAAAGCTCCTTTTGGCATGCATCCTTTAATGTCTCTGCAGGCATCATTGTTGCAGGTTGATGAAAATCAGATAGACACATAAATTCAGAGAAGTGAAAATGTCAAAAATCTCCTGATGGCTTGTTCTTTTTACTAGTATTTTCAACCTTCAATTTCCCATCCTTTTTACTAAAAAACTTCAGCTAAAAATGTGTAAGGACAGGATGCATTACAAACACATCCCTGTCTTTAGGAACAGGGATAGGGTAACTTACCTTTTCTTGCTCTTGCAAAACAACCAGGTTCCAACTAAATGTAGATAATAGAAGAGAAATTTGATGTCATGCAGCTCCTCCAAGATTTGTGTTCTTTATATAGATGTAGTTCTATTGTAGAGATTTACTCATAGAGAATAAAATTATTTCTCTAGTGTATTGGGTTGTTTAAATCTCCATCATGCTTTTGCAGAATGCATTATTAAAGTACTGCTGTTTACTTATTTCTTCATGCCTGCTACAATGCACTGGTATTTGTGCATATTTATATAGCTTTTAAATATTAGATCATTTTTTAAAATCTCATTTGTAATTTCACCTGGTATGCAGGTCCCTTGGAATTGGTGGAAGCTTTAGAGCATGGAGGGTGTCCCACAGCAGGATGTAAGGGAGTTGGACACATTAAGAGAGCAAGACATTTCGGCCATCATAGGTATGTTCTGTGAACCTGATTTTATTATTTCAATTGAGAGATGTGTGCAGATGGTTCTTTTAAACTGTTGTTCATAAGAAAACAGATCCAAGCTGGAAAAAAATAGGAAATCTTGTAAACCTAAATATGCAGTTATTTCAGTTGCCATGGTGAGCATGCTGAAATAAACATTAGCAATCTGTAACTTCTTTTCACCAGGGTGTGCTGAGACAAGATTTGTCGTACATTACTTTTTGTGACAATTGGTAGATTCAGTTACTCTGTATTTTGTTCCTATGAGGATTCCTCAACTTGCTGTCCAGATTGCAAAATGTAACAGATAGATATGTATAAAGCAGTAACTTTTGAACCTTTTGAAATATGATGGCACTGATTTTATTATGACTTGGATATTTTTGTTCTGCTTGGTTGGTAAGGGTAAGGATTTGCTTATTGGCTTGGAACAGTGCTAGAAAGGAAATTCCGATTGACGTATTCCCGAATGACAGCTTGCTGTGTCTATTTAGTGTTCCTAAAGATTCTTTGTTGAACACCTTCTGAAGTATAATGCAGAAATACAGACATCCCATCCTAGAGACTAGTTGATATTAGCACAGGAGAATGGAATGGAGGGGACAGATAGGCAATGACTGAGTAAATGGGAAACATTTCCCAAGTTTAAATTTTATTATTTTAAAAATATTTACAGTGTGAGGTGAATCCAGACTGTTTCAGTAAGGGATGTACAAGTAATATAGTATGTTAAGTTGAGAATGAAGCATCATAAATATCATCTTGTTTCCTTTTTGCAAATTAGAGCTTCCAAAAGTTGTCATTTTTCCATTACACAGTCATAGAATTCTCAAAGGTCGTATCACTTTGTTCTCCCTGCTCTCTCTTATGGTTAGAGGATTGCTCTTTGGGTATTAATCTATACATTTTTTAAAGTATCTTTTCAAACTACCTTGATCCAAGAGTGAGCTCTGCAGTCTTTTCATATTCTTGATGAGAGAATTATGTCCTGTTGACTCAAATTATGCTACAAGGTTTTGATGGTGTATCACCATGTGTTAAGGTCCTGACTAATCCGTATCAAAGATACCTGGCCAGCAAAACTCACTGTATTGCTACATTTTGGTATGCAAATAGCATCTTGTGCTGCAAGTTCTTCTGTATCTGCAGCAGAAGCATTGTGTTTGTTCTGTTAGGAGCAGAAGAGCTCCTGATGCTAGGACAGGCTTTATCCCCAGGATAGCTGGGGATAGCTCCAGTGACAAAACTTGTTGCAGTATTAACTGTGGTGGAGCTGTCATGACACAGTATGCCACACCACTGTCTTTCAGACTATTCTCACCCTATTCCTGTTGCTTTTTCCTATGTTATTTTTGTTTCATTTTTTTCCTCCCAGTTTTTCTACCTTCCCTTTCCTACTTTCCCTTTATTTCACTCAACAAATAGGATAACTCCTTAAGCAGTCAAGTCAGTCCTTAAGAGGTTACTATCTGTTACCTTCTGCATTCATAGTCTTAGTCCATTGCAAATGTGAACTAAACTAGATTTGCCTAAAAAGCTTCCTGAAACCCATTTAATTTCATATTCTAGTAGACTTGAGTCTTGTATGATTTATTATTGCATCTAATCTGGAAGGCAATAAATTCCTTGCCAAATGCTATCTCAGTTACTTAGAATCAGGTGGGCATACCATGGATTTCAGCCCAAAGTTGAAACTTGAAATAGGAAAAAAAAAGAAAGTAAGTTTGTATGAGAAGTTTTTCATTTATGATCTCTCTAAATAAACATTGGCAATAAAAGTTAAAATGTTTTAGATGGAAGGGATGAGTAAGAGCTATATGTCTATTTACCTTGTGTAGCCTTTGCTTTTATAGCTACATTTTCCATTCTATTTAAAGGTTGTTATACTTACTCATCCTGAATATTAAGAAAAGAAACAAACTCATGGCATTTCATTGTGCTTTTTTTTTATTGTAGTCTAAGCAATCCTATTATTTACACATTAACTGATAGTTCTAGGGTATAAAAATATAAGCAAGGAGATTTTGTTGACCGTATGACAGATGTTTGCTGTTTCATAGCAAATATATTTTACCAGTAAGGATCTTATTCACTAGCTATTGATTTGCCCTCTGTGATGATATTCTAGTTTTCTTCTTGAGTATTTCTGTGGAAAATAATGAGATTTGTTCTCATCTGGAGCCTACAAACTTGAGGGTCCAGGTCACCACAAAAATTCTAACGTTTTACTACCACTTTTTTCCTGAATTAACAAAGACATTTTGAAATTTGTACAGTTTTCCACATCAGGTAGCATTCTCATGGCTCTTTTATCTTGGCAACCTTGAAATGTATTTAACCACGCTTATCTTGTTTTTTGTGATGAGGTGCAATGCATGAGTGCCTGTGTGCAGAAAAGATGATAATTTAAAATGCTAAGTAGCTCTGAAATAATTTTGAGAGCTTGTTCCTTAGGAATCAGATGAAAGCCTCAGTGATTAATTATATAGCAGGGCTAAAGCATTTACTTTTTGGAAAAGTTGATGTTAATAAGGACTTGGTGTCTATCAACAGTTGATCTAGGGTTATGTGCTGTGCAGTTGAAACAACCTGATGTACAGATTGTTAGCATTATGCAAATCACCTGCCTATTTATGGTTGTAAATTGTATACTCTGATGTTTAATGCGCGCAGTACTCCCCAGGTTCAAGCAGGAGCTTGAAGAGGTCAGTTGTAAGTAGTTTATTAGAGTTTGGAGTTAATTCTTGATGAGTAAAGATTTTTGCCAGAAACTTCACATCCGTTATGTGTAAGTTGAAGTGAACTGAAATGCTATGGTAGAGGCTGTGTTGTTAAGACAACACATGTTATATTAGCTTGGAAACCCCAGCTCAGCAGGAGGTCACATCTTTTTGTTCAGTGTCTGCTGAAGTAAGTGTCAGCTGGTTTTTGATGCCATTCTCAGGTTTTATTAAGGTCATTGGCACCAGCCAAATCTGTTCTAAGGTACTCTTGATTCAGGTTTAGACTGTTGAAGCAGCTTTCTCCCAAAAAATGAATGCTTTGATGATAAATATGTGCTATAATTTGTGAAAGAGAATAGTTGTATTGCTTGTTTTGAGACTAGTTTAAAATGTTTTCATAAAGTTTGAAGTAAAGAGATCACTTAAAATCCATCAGCAAAAAAAAAGAGAACACATCCCTCGTATGCTGTCAGGATCTTTTCTCTGAAGGTTTATTGCTAATCATATATTGCTACCAGCTGATGTGGTCACCTGGACATAGGCTGCTCTAGACGGTCTAATCCATCCATGAGTCCAGTCTGCATCCCTCATACAGCCTCATCCCTTGGCAGTGCTCAGCAGTGGCTTGCACCTGAGAGGCACTGAGAAGCTGGTGTTGGTAACATTTCCTACCAGTACAGGTAAACAAGGAGACCTGTCTGTGGCTTGATACAGGTTTGCAAAATATTCCAAGTGGTCATAAAGACTAATAATCTATGTTTTAAAAGTACCTCATATGCAAGTTCTTAGACTGAACAGAGTGCTGCCTTACTCTTTTTCAGTTTAAGAGAGAATCCTAGCCTATGTTCCCTTCTGATATTAGGTGTAGTTGAGAATATTCCATCTGGACCCTGTGCTTCAGAAAACTTGCATACTGCTACAAGATAGGAGCATCTTCAAATGTCTGGAGAAGACTAAGGTCCATGCCTACCAATCAGCAGCCCAGTTTTATCCTCCTACCCTTGAACTTTATAGAAAAGAGATAGGTATGTAACTGCACCTAGAGATAGATTTTGAGTGTGATAGAAGAGCAGTTGCAAATAAACATAGGTGGGATATGCTGCTCAACACTTTTGTTCCATCAGACAGTTCTGGAAAGGGCTGGTTGTGTAAAACCTCTGTTGACTTGAAAATCCCAGGCCTGTAATCAGAATAGTGCATTGCCTTTTTCTCTCTTCATCTTTCATGATTCAGTAAAAACAGAAACTTATTTTAATGCTCAGTTTTTATTCAGCATATGCAGGACTCTGGGAACAGTGGCTTCCTTTCCTCAGAAAACTGTGTCATGGATACACCTATTGCCAGTCAGTCTGCTGCTATTTCAGTAGTGCCCTGCAGACAGCTAATTGTTGTGCTGTGCTGATCCTTCAGCATTTAGAGATGGCTGATTACTCTGGTGTGTGGGGGTGTGTGTGTGTCAGGTGGTATTAATGTGAATGTTTGTTTACTGAGGCAGATCCGATGGTAATTGAGATCTTTGTGTGGGACTGGTTTCAAAGCTGTGGAGCAGTGCTGGGGGGTGTACAGCCCTGTCAGAAGAATACCAGAGGTTTCACACTGAGTACCTGCTGCTGCTTTTGTTTCCTGCCATTCTTCCTGAGCCTCTGGCAGACCTTGGTACCCCCAAGCCAAGGACATCTGATCATTTTGGAAACTAACTTCTGAACTTCTGCTGTTTTCAAAATGGTGTGCTAAAGCAAACTGTAAGCTGGAGCAGAAATCCAGGTTTAAGGTGACGGAAGAGTTAAAAATCCTTTCTTAATATTAAATAACCTAAACACCAAGACTTCTGAGCCCTTGAGATGAGTTGTGTTAAAAACTTACAGTCATATATAAATCAAATACCTCTATTATGTAGGAATAACAAGATTTATTTTTTTAATTCTTTGTAGTAGACAAGTTAAACTGAACTGAAGGCTGGAGGCATTGAGATTCAGGAGGATTTGCTGATTGATCCGAAGGCATACACAGGTTCATTCATGCTGTGTTTTGTTGTAACAAAGCTGACAGTGGAAACCACAAGGGTTCTTTTTGTTGCCTCAAGTAACACTAACATAAAAGGACTATCAAGGAGTTTTTAAAAAAATTATACAGCAACTTGAATGATTAATTACTGAGAAAAAGTCATCTGAATCTAGTGTTCCAAAGCATTATTAATATTATAACTATTGTTGACTGAAACTGTCATTCAGCTTCAGTCTTTCCAGAAAATACTAAATGAAAAGGTAGCATATAAGCAGGCAAAGGTCTAAATTTTGAGGGTTTTTTTCTTAAGGTTTTTTGTTTGGGGTTTTTTTTATTCAAAACCTATCAGTGGTATTGGTAAACAGAAAACCTGCTGGAGTCTGACAATCATATTGTCAGATTTCATTGGGATGTAAGGCTTGCTTAATAATACACAACTGATGTTAAATACCACATTGGTAGTGTGCAGTGTTTCCTTGTGACAGCCCTTTAACTGCTCAGAAACATTGCTCAAAATACCCCTGTGAGCCTAGGAAGCCAAAAGAAAATTACATGCTTTGTCCTGTAGCAATGGCAGAATTGAGATTAACCAATATATTCATGAATTTCTGAAAACTGTGTTTCATCACAGTGGTATGTATTTGTCACAGCAAGAACTTAAATCACACTAGCATTGGTGCCTTAAAACCTTTTTCTGAGCAGAAACCTGTATCTTTTATCTTGTATTTCTTTCGAAAGAGAAAAAAAGACATCATTGTGATAGATGCAGCACCGTAAGACATCTGGCAAAGGCTAGTTCTCAGGCACACAAAACGAGTACACAGAGAATAAATGTAAGTAGACATATATAAATAGATTTAAAATTAAACACCCTGTTCTGCTTAAGAGAAAGTAGAAATAAAAGGTGAATGCTCCAAGTTAATTTTTATTTGTATATTTTGTTCCATATCTCCAAAAAACTGCATTAACAGAAGCATGCCATACTTCAGGTGTAGTGTTTTATAGCTAAATGGGTGGCTGGACTCTATCTGATTTGGATGTGTAAACAAAAAGTTCCTCAGAAGAACAGGCAAAAATGTCTGTTCTGTGCTTCATTGGATCACTTGGGGATATGGCTGCATGTCCCTTTAAAGCACGGTACAAACTCTTAGGGAACAACATTTGCTTGGAGTAGCCTGTAAAAGGGATCTCATCTTGATTAGTAAAGCAGAAACTATTCTGTTTTTTTTCCTCCATTATTCAAGTTCAGCATAGCTACTCAAGAATTTAAGAGTAATTATTAAAACAAAAAAAAGTTGATACTGTCTCGTTTTCAAGTGAGCCAACTGAAGAAATCAGACATGCTGTTAATCTCCTGTCTTGATAACCCCAGCAAGGGCTGACTTGGCCTTAAAGAATTTTCTCCTTTTATACAAGTGCTGAGAGAAACGTAAATGTCTATCAACATTTTGTTTATGTTGGCAACATCAAAATTAGATCACTAATATTGGTCCAACCCCATTATAGGACCTGTTACATTCTCATTTTGAACCCAGAGCTTCATTGGTGAAGTGAGAGTGTACAGCCTATTTTGAATTAAAGGCCTTTTTCTTTTTTAATGCTGTGCTTTGTAGAAAGAAAGTGATAGTGAAAGCTGTTATTTTTTCTCTTTATTTTTGTAATTTGGAGGTGGCAGGGGATATGTCTGTCAAGGTAGGCTTATTTATATTAGACAGTTCTCTTTGGAAATGATGCATGTAATGATCAGTGAAACAAATAAAACATTGCAGAGATTTATGGAAAGATGGGTAGTTATATTCTTGAAAAGAAAATAAGCCAAATTGCAGAACATGGGGTTTTTACCTTTCAATATTACAGAAGTCATTGTAACAATACAGGTGAGTAGGAAAGCATAAATTCAGAATATAGTTAGTGTCATAGCCCATGAACCACAAATAGAACATCATATTTAATACAGTCTCCCCTTTATGTTACATAGAGTTTTGAAAACCTGAGCGGGATGCTATTCACTGTTGTGACAGATACATATATACACTATTCAAGAGTTTAGGATATTATAATTGATGTATTGAGTATGTAGTCTGGCTGACTAATCAGTTGAACACTGCAGAGCATTCTTCTAAAGAAAAAATCCTGGTTCATTTCCATGTGTTTTTGTTTGTGTTGCTGTTTTTCCCTTCACTGCTTCTTGTGCAAACACGGGTTTTCTGACTTAGGTACAACTTTCTTATCAACTTTCTTATCTTAACTTTCTTAACAGCTACATTTCTTGGAGTAGTATTTACAAGTCTTTCTATCAATGCTCATTGTCAAATTCTTTCCCTAGCAGGAGTGCAGGGAAATAGGGAGTGTTGAATGTTAAGAAAGGCTGTGAAAATATCAGTCTCTTAATGGAATATCACAAAATGGCATTTGCAAAGATGGGGCACCCACTGCACTAAAGCATGTACTCCATTCCTCATGTTGTGCCCTTGAAATGCAGCTTCTGTATAGACATTGCATAATAGAAATATCCTCCTTCACATAAATAAATACCCCTGGTAATATGACTACTTGGAGAGACACGGGTATAGTCAAATGCATCCTGTGTTGTATATTTAAATACCCTTAAATATATGACAGAGCAGGGTAAACATTTATCAAGCAATTTTCCACAATGAATGTTGTAATACACATTTATACAATCTGTGTTACACAAGTTACTGTCAAAAGGAAATGCAAAGTTGAATTTGTTAATCGATGTATTTATTAACATTTTAAAGTATGACTAGTTACTGTATTTTTTTTATATCCTTTATATTAAGTTATTGTATCTGCTTCTAGGAAACTCCAATATAATTTTGTTTGAAAAAAGTGAAAACGGTAAAGTGTCTGAGAATAAGGAGTAATTTTTGTTCTTCAACTTACAGTGCAGTCAGCTGTCCCTATTCAGAGATGAACTTGAACAAAGAAAGCCTCTTTCCTGACCGGTTGAGCGGGGAGATGCCTGCAGCCAGTCCTATCCCCAGAAACAGAAAAGTGGAATCAAGTGAAAGATCCACCTCTCCTGTAATCAAGTAATTATGATTGATGCCTGTGACTAACAGCAGTACTTTTTTTCTGTGTTCTGCTATGTGATTTATAATTGTGCAATGACTGAGTGGTTTCAGAAAGGCCTGCCTATTTATCTACATTTTCATTTACCGGGAAGAAAAACGTTTTTTTCAGTGCTTATCAAAAAGGTCACAGAACTGTCAAAGACTGGTACTAAGACTGTCTGTGGTTTAACAAGAGTTCGTTTTCATCTTTGGTGTAACTATCTAGACTAAGTAGTTAATTGGAATTTAAAATCAAATGTTGACCAGTTGGTTTCACTTTAGAAAATTATTTCTTTGTGTTTCTTCTTTTTGCTGTAGTGGCGTTATTGATGTGACTGTAAATTAATGTTGCTCTTTGAAGAACAGCCACTATTTTGTCATTATAGGGGGAGTGGGGAATCAAGTTACTGGGACTGAGTTTTGCAGGAATAATGCTGAAGTCTATAGCTGAAGCTTTTAAACAGGAGCACTGGGAAAAAACAAAGGAGTGTGATACCAAGATGATTATTTTCAGATGATTATTTTATCTCAGAAATTGTGGAGACTGATTACTGTGCTTATTTTAGGCTATTGGGAAAAACAGAGAATTTAAGAAGGAGAGGAAAAGAAGAGAGGCTTTCCTTTCATTTCAAGGGCTACATTAATGGAAATGTGAAAATGTAAATGTTCATAGTGAAAATTTCCAGTTCCCACTGTAATGATCACATACTTTCAATAGATTGTATTTGAAATTGCCTTCTCATAGACAGTTTCAGCTTCATGCTTTAAATCCCAAAATATTCCACTGTCAAAGAGTTCTGTCTGATTTGATTGTTTTTACAAATGTAGGTTTTCGGAAATCTGAAGTGACTTAATTACTCCCTGGCAGGTTGCCTGGGTACAATTACAGTGAATCCAGTAGCACTTTGAGCAATGTCCTCAGTGACAGGGACTGTGTCAAGTGCTACCTTTTTCATTGTCCCAATTAAGAGGCTGGATATAACATTTTAAAGGCTGCACAGTGATATGTCATGGGAGAGAAGGGATAGGAGGAAAATAATACCTCAGAGCGTTCTTGTGTTACAAATATTTGACATGGATAGCTTATTATCAAAAATAATGTTAGACAAATTCTGTTCCTCTTGAATTGCCCGGTCATTTTACTATTGATTTAGTGGAGAAGGGAGTTCTTTCTTTGGATTTCTGAAAATCCTAGGTATACAATTTTGCTAGTGGCAAAGAAAAAAAACTCCTCTTTATTTCTTAAACAAAAAAACCACTTTGGATGTCTTCAGTTGACATTTCGTGCATAGAGAAAATAAATTAAGCAACAGCTTAACTGCTTCCACTTTTAATAATTTTGTTGATTTGTTTTAAACAGTGACAGAAAATGCCCCAGCCCTGGTCACATAGGTATGAAATCTTCACCTCACAACCGACCATCTGGGAAAACTGTACCAGAAACAACCAAGCTGGAAGATGCAGAAAGTAAATCTCCTTGTAAGAAGCCCCTGCTATGCAATGTGAAAGAAAAGAAGACACCTGGGTAACTCTCAGTTCCTTTGAAAGTATTGGGTGTTTGGAGTCAGTTTAAAACGCAACTTACCAGGCAAACCAGTCGGTGATTTGTCTGTGAAATTCTTAGAAGCAGTGGGGAAAGAGATGAAAGCTCTTCAGCTCTCTTTATCTTAGAAATAGAAGGGAAGAGAGTGTCACAAGGTATATAAGAAATAAGAAACGCATGTCAGAGGAAAAGAAAAATACAGTGCAGATCAGTTATTGGAAACTGAGATCCTTCTTCCTAGGTCTGTGTCCAAAATATTTTATATATACAAACATGGAAAAATTAAAAGTAATTCATTAACTTTCAGCATCTGGCATGCATTTTTGACAGAACATGATGTGAGAACTTTTTTATACCATAAATATTATTCTCCAGTGCAGGTTTGGAAACTATCCTTGAAGCTAAAAAGATACAATTCTGTGTTTTCATGGGGATATGTGAGGCAATAGGATTTTTAATCAGTTACATTTTTAATCAGTTACAATATCACTGCATTATTTTATTGACTATTTTCAAACAGAAATAGTTGACACCCTGGAATAAGATGTGTCATTTGTTTTATATTTACATGAGCTACATTATTTATTGTTCATAATATATGAACTGTGCTAACAATAATAGTGTATTGAGTGACAGGAGAGTTGGTATTATATGGTAAATAGCCCATAGTAAAGCTGATGTTTGAAATGGAACTGTTAAGAACTGGACTTTGATGATCCTTATGGGTCTCTTCCAACTCAGGATAACAAACAGCATTCACTAGTCATACTCTAGAGAATTTAAATAGCAAAAAAATAAGAGGATGGCTTCAAGTGTAATTTTGAAATAATCTGTGTTAAAAAATAATTGTAATTCATAATTTTAACCATACTTACAGTAAATCCACATTTTTTTTAGAAATATACTTTGGCTTTGCAGACTGTCTCAAGATTAATTGACGAAAAAAATTTTCTCTTGTTTTTTTAGAGAGTTTTACCTTTAGAAAACTTAAGATAGCGCAAGTATTGGTTATCTGTTCACTGTGTTGAGTCACTTTCATTAAGAGAATAAGTCTAGTGCCAGCCTTGAACTACCCAGAGACTTTGCAGTTTGTATTTCAATTGTTTGGATACACTGATGACTGTCAGAATTTTATCATCTAGCTTTCCTCATTCGTTACGTATCCTGCAAAGTCATGGAGGACTTTCAGTTGAATAATCTTCCTTTGAAAAAGGCATGAAAAATAATGTTCACAACATTAGGTATATATGAACTGCTGGGGTTATAAAATATTGAGCATCTGGTTATTGCAGTACCCAGTGGATCTTTTTAGAAGTGTATTCAAAGTGCACATGCATAATTGAACACACAGATGCACACACTTGTGTGCTCTTTAGTTGCTGAGCTCATAGTGTGGATTTAATTATGTTTGACTTCAGTTCAATTGTGTATACCTTCGTATTCAAAGGTAATCTTTTGTTTCATCAAAGTCCTTCATAGAATAACCAACCACAAACGATCCCAAACATGAGTTTTAGTTTGTTGCGTTAAATCTAAGTGCTACTGAGCTGATCTCTGGTTCCACTTACTCCTTTTCTTTTTTCTCTCTCTTTTTTTTTTTAAATTCTCTATACATCAAACAACTATACTAGAAAATCTTGGTTTGCAAAAATATAATTATGTACATAAGTACTGCAGTGTGTCCCTCTGGAATGTTCCTGAGATTAAAAGTCACGATAAAAATTACATGCCTACAGCATATTCAATTTTAAAGTATCCTCAGAGGAGCAAAGAATTTCACTGTAATAATTCCATTCTGGAGATCTTTGCAGTGAAGGAAGGTGAACACTCAGGCTTGAGAATCAAATTATATTGGCTTGTAAAAAAAAAAAAAAAAAAAAAAATTTTCCTTCCAACCTCTTCCCCAAAACCTTCAATTCATGATACATTCATATTTAACTAATGCAGTAAAATTTCTATATGTATGTTGCTATGAAAATTGCCCTCAAGAAAATAGGGAGGTACTTGTTTCCTCACAGGATTTGGTCATCTCTCTTCCTTATGTTGAATTACAGCTGTCATTTACTTCGCCTTTAGAATTAATTGCACTAGTTACTTTAGCATGTTACTTTAGAAGTTTTCTGTGTTTGTGGAGTTGGGAAAATAAGTTTTAAGTGAATAAATCTTTCTTAGGAAGATACTGCGAAGAAGTCCTTTGGGCACAAGAAGTCATGCCTGCTGTATGCATTCCACTGGCATTGCTTTTCATACCATTATTATTTTTGCCCTGTCATACTATAAAGGTTGGATTTTCTGATCTGCACTGTTCATTTTGCACCATTAGTAGTGTGATAATTATATTTCTGTTGAAGTCAGTGAACTTGAACCTCCTACTGGATTTAGTCACAGATGTTTTCTTGTTTTAATATATAAATAGTATTTAATAGTATAAATGTAAACAGTGGAGCCTTCTTTGCAAAATTCATGTCAGTAGTCATGCCATTCTGTGTAAGTCAGAAATAAGATCCTCTCTGTTTCTTTATTTTATAATGATACAGCATCCTTTGTGTGGGAAGCCTGTAGTGTTAATAGTATTGCTAGCAAGAGATGTCATCATGCTTAGTGATTTTTATGATGTATCAATAAAAATTTAACATCTTATTTTCCTCAGTGGAGTACTACAAACAAAGGATGCCATAAAGCACAAAGAGTGTGAAGATGAGGAGACAGAAAACAAGCTGCTCATTTCAAATGAAATCAAAGGTAAATTGGCAGTACTTCATTTGTTTCAAATTAAAATCTGCAGAAGAAGTGTGATGTCCCTTGAAATTCTCATGAAACTCTTTTAGAACTTATTTTCCACATTCACTGTTTGTGTCCAAAAATTTCTTGACAGCAACACTTCTGTCACTGTTTCCTTATCTTGTAATTGTCAAAGGCTTTGCCAAGAACTTTATCATAGTTGTAAAGATGAGTGCAAAATGAATAGTGATATAAAAAGTCTCATTTCAATGACGTTTTTCCACTGACTTTTGAAATTAGGTTGTTAAACCAGTCCAAGCTGCAAAGGTATAACATTCACTTATTGCCTTGAAAGTGTATTGAAAGTTAAAGCATTTACACATTGCAGTCAAAATGTGAAGGTAAGGTGACTTATTTAAACCAGCCTCAGTCTTGTTTAGGGTTTTGGCCAGACTCTGACTCCTCATTGGTGAGACAGAAAAGTTCTCATATGGTCTCCAAAGCTTTCTTCCAACGTGAACTTTTCTTCTGCTCAGTGATTCTGTGTGGTTGTATGTACTGCTGTAGCAAAACTCCTGGCTTTCCACAGATCCAGTTGGACAGATTGAAGCAGCTGCTCATTATTAATTTTAATCCTCACTGTTTAGAAAGCATACAGCAAATCCAGAACATCACAGTCTTATATCCGATAATTATTTTACATGTGTGAAACTTATTATGTCAGCCTAGTTATGAGACTGAATCAGTGGATTGTTTCAGTGCAGCTTTTCCTGCAATGATTTTATTAACTGACACAAGGTCAATCCAAGTTTGTCTTAATTTCCTAATCTTAATTCCTTGAACTTTAGATTCTTTTCTTCCGCAATTTTTTGTGCAATAACAGTTTGTAAGGTTTTCATCAAAATTCATAGGACTTGAGTAACTGTTTCTTTAAGAGCTACATGTCTTACTTTTTAAGTAAGCTCATCTCTGTAAAACCCAGGAAATTCTTTGAGACTAGTAGAGCTTGCATAAAGATAAAATTAAGGTATTGGTTTATTTTTAATTATTAACCTCTGATGCATTTCTTTTCTCTTAAAATATCATTTATCTGCCAGTACTTTTCAAATAGACCTGAGGCACTCTAGTGAGTGTGTAAAATTTGAGAGATTCCATCTATTGTAGGAGCTGTGAAAAAGCTGTTTTAGTGTTCTGAAACATGGTGTAGTTCAGATTTCTAAGGAAAATGGAGCATTAAAAGAAGCAAGTCTCTAAAGCAATAGAAGAGACTTTTTAGTCATTTTAACTATTTTGTTTCAGCAGGAAGGAAACATGCAGTTTTGATGTTAACCTTTGCATTATATGACACAAACAAAAAAATTCAAATAGTTGGGAGCATTTTAAATTGTCTGGGATTGTTCTTGTAATTCTAAGAAAATTGGCCTGGTTTTGTGAAGCATTTTGAGTTTGACAGAATTGACTGTTCGGATAAAGTTTCACCAACAAACTCTACTTACTTGGTTCTTGCATAGTTATTAATGTAAGAAAACATTCTATTTTCTTAAATCTGTCTGGAAAAGTTGTCCTTTTTATACACATAATGTTGCATTATTAGGTGTTTAAGTAGGAAGAATGGCACATTTGAGCTGAAGATGAAAATGGATCATTAAGTTTTTGCTATCATAGTCATGGAAATATCAAGATAAAATGATCGTGAATTTGTGACCTGTCACTGTTGTTATCTGTGCTTGTTGCCCTGGTTTTTTTGCATGTCTCTTACCTTCAGACTACTTTTGCCATACTCACTTGACCAGTTCTCTACTGATGACTTTATAAAATGTGTACTGCTGTCTTCCCTTTGTTTGGAGAAAGATTATTTGGAGCTAGAGAACTCCACTGAAACCACTGCCCCTTCATACTAATTTTTTTTATGGTCATAAGTCTTGTGCTTAAAAAGCTTATACATGCTAAGAGCTAGACCTGTGCAGGAGGGAATGAGCAGTGTTAATGACCTCTCATGAATGCTAGGAAGTATTTGCCATTTGGCTTCTTTGAAACAAAAGTTTATATTTTGTTCTGTGGTAATCTGCTAAGAAGATAGAGATGAACTGTCAGAGAGAAGGATAACGAGGTGGCATAAAGGAAGAAGAAGAATGTAAAGGCAGGTAGGCTGATGCTGAAGCAAAATGTCAGCAGAGAAGAACATGGTTTAGGTTTAGAAGCATGAACTTTGTGCATCTGGCTGCTGTCTTGTGGAGCTGGCAAGCAGATTTTGTTTTTTCACTTAAGTAGTGGAAGAAGCTGTTTGTGGCCCTGTGATGAAACTGGCTAACCTCTGGTGCACCTCTAGTTACTCTACTCCTAAATGTCCCAATTGAGACATAACTTGGAATATATCTCGTATTTTCTCTGGCCCATAAAGACATACTGCCTCTTTCTGGGGGAAGCAGGGCTTGCAGAGTGAGAAATACTCCAGAGCATGAGGGCAGGGAAAACTTTTAGCTGTCTGGTATTAGAGACAGAGATTGTAACCAAAGCGGTGTGTTCTGGATTTTCGGTTATAAGATTACCCACACTAAACCTAAATTTCCCTTTTTTGGTGTTGGGGTTATATCTGCCACAGAGCTAGGGACTTTTAATTTTCTCCATCTAGTTGGGTAAATTGGCACTTTACATGCTCCATTTGTGTTCTTTGCCTTACCTGTGAGGTAGATACTACACAGACTGAGAATGCTGCTCACTATGCCTGTACCTATATGCTGTTACATGTACACGTGTTTAAATATGTGAATACGGGGTGTGATTTGTGTGGTATTTTCTTGACACAGTATTCCAGTCTGCACTTTATGTGCCAGTATCAATATATTGCATGTTTTGTGAATGAAAGGGAAAAAAAGCTGGATACTTATGTTTTCAACTCTTAAGAGACTTTTTCTAGAAGGAAAAGATCAGAGGATAAGGATGGGGAGGGAATTTGAGGGAACAATTAGAAAGATGCTGTTCAGTAAAATATGCTTTACATTCAACATGGTTGCCCCCTGACGAGACATTCCTTTCTCACTGAGATTTTTATTAGTGTTAGAGGCTCTAAGGAGCATTTGTAAAACAACAGTAGAAATGTAAAAAGACATCTAGAGAACTCTCTTTGAAGAGTGAGAGTATAATGGTAGTAAAATACTAAGAGTCTATTAAAAAAAAAACTAAGTGGGCTGACGGTGCTGACTAAATGTCTCAAGAATCAACTTCAGAATAGGCATTAATATGAAATGAGGATAAATCTTGAAAGTAACAAAATATTAGGCTAGAGGAGCAGAACAACACAAGCAAAGGTAATAACATCCTATGTTAGGCATATTAAAGACCAGCCCCCCTGTGCTGGCAAAAATTTATGATGGGAAGTTGTGCCCTGGTTGTTGGGCATAAATGTATGAAAAGTAGAACAGTAAGGATTGGGAGAACTTGTGGTTAATAGCAGCTTCTCACAAATGGAAGTAGAATGGAACTGCAACAGAAATGAGCAATCCAAACAAAAATAACAAAGGGAGTAATTGCATGAACCATGTTATTAAGGAATATTAGGTATTAAGAATGTAGTTTGTTAACTATTCCTTCCGAAGTGATTTTCAGAAGTTTTCCTCTATTTTAGTTGGCAATTGGGAAGCACTCAGGCCTGAGTTCAGACAGCAGGCATGTTGCTTTTGCACTTCCAATGGATCTAAATGAAGTTACATGCAGTTTGACATCATTTGAGGCATGGCTCTTGACTCTTTCCTGCTGCATGCATCTGCAACTACTGCTTTTCTCCAGACAACAGCAGCATGTGGCTGAAGACACCCTCCCACCAATACATTACCTTTGGGGGCAGTGGGATGGGAGATCATTCCTTCCATTATGGATGAGTGAGATAAAAAGCAGCACGGAGGAGTTTCATGTTATTTTCCAGCAGAAAGCAGAGAATTTGCAGACACTTGGATTTTTTCCTCAGAAGAACTGAAAAACATTTTGTTGTGGATGAGTCGTAAATGTTGTGTGGGCTGGAACTGTATAACTTATTCACTTGGAATTTTGTAGCAGTGCAGTGCTGCTTTTGATTTTCTAACAGCTCAGCCCCAAAATTAAGTTAATTCTTGTATTGCTGTACAACTATTCAATGTGGGTGTGATTTATTGTACCAAAATACTTAAAATTGTTTGACCTATGGTGTGTTACGCTAACAGTTCCGATGGCATAAAATTGTGTTGTGTTGAAAGAGACTTCTTCAATGTAAGAGTGGTTATATTTATAGAGGGCCAGTATAATGATAGTCATACCAGTGGGGAACAGTCATGGCACTCTAATTCTGGTATGGTATTCAGGGCATTTTACTATTCAAGAAAAACTGTACAGCTTGTGTAGGGAGGTCCATATATTTGAATAGAAATTAATGTGTTTTTACTGTGACTGGTCTCATCAATGACTGAGGGATCTAATTCTGGTTTCTTGCTTCCCATTCCTGAAGATGTTGAAGAACCCAACACACAAAGGCTTCTCTCTCAGCCAGTTATCGTGTCTTCCAAGTTGCAAATCCCTGGCCTACCCTTGCGCTGGGAACAGCAGAGCAAGCTTCTTCCAAGTGTAGCTGGGATTCCAGCCAGTAAAGTTTCTAAGTGGAGTACAGATGAGGTAGGTTCATCCCTTGGTCTTCTATCTTATTACCACTGTCTTTGAAAGTTGATTCAGAGTTTTAGATTATCCCCAGAGATTAAGAATAATACATGAAATGGATCAGATTAGAGGATTAGACTCAGCCAGACCTAATGTGACTGATCCCCAAAATGCCAATTCCGCTGCCGTTCAGCCTGGAAGCAGAAATATTAATTCATATGTGTATTGATACAGATACATGTATATATATAAAAGCATATTCACTGATGTTGTAAAGAGACGTGCTAAATGTATGGCCCAGCATATCAAGTGCTCCTGGTCTCCACTGCCAACATTTAGTGTCCTCACAAATATTTTGGGGAAATGGTGTAGGGGTGAACCAAGAAGCTATTCCTGGTCATAGTCTGGATGCGGCACACTGCTTTAGAGAACATAGTGCAGAGAAGAGCAGTATGGATATGGTCAGGCCATGACACCTGGTTTTAAGATTAGAGCCCTGCCTCCATTCAGATATGTAACAGCACTTGAACAGACAGAGTCTTGTCATTGCTTTAATTTCAGAAGTACCTGTGACTGTTCTCTGCACCTGAGGCACTTGGATCTCATTTAATCAGAGAAAAAAAGAAGCATGATTCTGTGCACTTTTAGAAGAAGGTGGAACAGCTAATATGTAAAACAATAACTAAAAGACTTTAATGATTGTTGACCTTAAAGACTGTTTTGAGAAAACATGAGTCTTACTAAATCTTCTGTTGTATACTTTGGTGGCAGGTCTCTGAATTTATACGAAGTTTACCAGGATGTGAAGAACATGGGAAGGTGTTTAAAGATGAGGTGGGTGAATTTTATTTCAAAAAGACAGAGACAACAAAGCTTGGTAGAAATACATATAAATTGGTAGGGTGAAGTGTATGGAATCATAGAATTGTCAGGGTTGAAAGAGATCTTCAAGATACTAGGTCTAACCCTCCAAGCCAGCACTATATCTGTAACCCGTAAACCATATCAACCACCACCAGATCCAGATGCCTGTTAAACTCTTCCATCGATGGAGACTCCACCACCTCCCTGGGCAATCTATTTCAGTGCCACATTGTTTAAAGTCAGATCCAAATGTATGGAAGATTAGGTTGGTTTTCAGGTCATGAAGCAGGAAAAAAGTAAAGAGAAAACCAGCCAAGTGTCAGCCAGGTGGTTTTCTGACTTTGTTCCTGCCAACTGAAATTACTTAAAACTTTCTGATTCACTACTGTTCTCTCTTGATCTGTTTGGACGAAATTTATGAGCAAGTATGTTGTTTTAGTTCTGCAGGATTTTAATAGGTAAAATAAAGTAGAACAGTGGTTCAAGATAACTGCCTCTTAAAACTCTTTGCATCTTGTCTGATCATATTTAGCTATTTGATATAGCCAATTTATGAATGTGATTTAAGTGAGCAAGAAGTGAGAAGATCTGAAGGTTCTGATGAGGTTCAAAGGAGCATGTACTCACTTTGGGAGAATGCCAGGATTGCATTTCTGTCATCTGAGAAGATTGTTTTTCCAAAGTCATTAGGAATAGATAGGGCTTTTAGATACATTAGGACTTATAAATTAGGTTGTCTTATATTTTTTTTTTCTACTCAGAGATTTGTTATTCCTGTTAATGCTTAGTTTCAAGAAGGCAGTTTGATCACAGATGCTAGAGTGAATACTTGAGGTGCTTATCCCAGCCAGATGACCTGAATGGGCAGAGTCAGCCGGCCTTTCAAGTGAAGAATAATTGTGGTGCTTAGACTTGAGAAGGCACCTCCTGAGGAAAATGCATACAGATGGCCCTGCTAATCTCCTGCAACAGAAGTTTTCAGGCTGTGCTTTAGATTGTAATGATCATTACAGCTGCATATCAAAGGACTGACAGGCTGCATCTCTGGGCATTTGGCACTTCCTCAAATGTTGAGCATTTTACTGTTCAAGCCTAGATCCTCCTCTGTGTCACTTGGGGTTTCTCATCAATGAATTTAGACATAAAAGTTAGCATATTACTAATCAAGACAGCGAACAGCAAGGCCACAGAGATGCTGAATCCCTAACACTTTCATTCTCTGAGCTGTGAGAAAATACTTCCCTTCTTTAGGATTCAGCCTCTCAGGCTTTGTCTGTGACTAGTAAATTAAACCTTCCCCACTGAGGTCATTGAGGCCATTGAGGCATGGACTTGGCTGACGTCAGCATGTCTTTCAGGAGGCAGAAGATGCTGGTTCAAACTTCTGCTGTGGAAGTGAATCCTCACTTTGCTTCTGTTAAGATGCTTCAACTTTTTATTTGGGCAGCCCCAAGTTCACACACTTCAAGTTCTAAGCCCACCAAGTCTGGCTTTGTGCACAAAATTATTGGAAAGTAGTTGTGGGTGACCACATGGTGCTGTTCTGACTGCAGTGTTCCTCAGCTTGTGGTGGGGTGTCGTTTGCAGCATGTCTGAGTCAGAAAACTTGTTTCCTAGCCCTACAGAAATTTAGACTGTTTTTATCTCAGATTATTGTCTTTAAGGCTAGGCAGTGCTCCTGATTTAAGCACAGTTGCATTTTATGTATAGCTATCCAGCTTACGTTTCACTAAAAGTTTACCTAAGTGACCCAAAGTTTGCATAGGAAATGTTGGCCCCGTGGAAGCCCCTGGAAGTGAGGACCCTGGGGGCTCTTTGTGTTGAGATTTAGCACTCCTGCTGAGAGAGTGATTTGCTTACAGGAGAGTGTTCATTTGTAATGTTCAGTAAAATAGCAACACTGCAAAGAAAAAATATCCTGTGTTTTGAAATGTTCTGTTGTGTTTGTGTCAAAGAGGCAGTTTTATTAGCCTGGCCCCTGTTTTTATCTGGGATCAAATTCGTTTCAATTTGCTATTTAGTGAGCAGAGAAGTGGTAGCCTGAAGGGGATTCCAGCTCTGTAGCTGAGAGTGAAATCCAGAAGCTTTCCCTATGGATGCTTGCATAAAAGGAATAGCTAAGATGTTTAAAAGCGTTGCTGTGCTTCAATATAGTTGAATTATACTTAATTTACCCACTTTACTTTTCAATAGGTTTTATATTGTCAGTATGAAAATAAAAACTGTTTACCTAAAAATTAGCCAGATGGTTGTTTTCAAGCAGGAAGAAGATCATCCTGTTTCCTTGGACTAGCAAAGGTTGTAATCAAAGCTCTCCTAAAAGCATTTGAAAGTGCTTGTGTTCAGCCAGTCCTTAATTTTGTCTGAAATTGCTTTTCTTTTCATGTTTTCTGAAACGTTTATACTGCTGCACTGTCAGACCTATTAATAGCTTTGTGTGTTTTTCTTTCAAAGCAAATTGATGGAGAAGCATTTCTGCTAATGACCCAATCAGACATAGTCAAAATAATGAGCATTAAACTGGGACCAGCCCTAAAAATCTTTAATTCCATTCTGATGTTCAAAGCTGCAGAGAAAAACTCACACAATGAACTTTGAAGATAATGGAAAATGTGCACGAACCAGCTTTCTCCGCTGGAGCTCATGTTTTATTCAAAGCACAAAGACTCACTGGAAATGTTGAGTAAGTACTCTCAAAAAGGAAGAAACTTAAGTTCAGCACTGGTGGACTATTTATATTCTCCTGGAGCCAGTACACATCTGAATCCTTCTGAGAAGTGTTCAAGCTTTTGAGAAGGTACTGTGTAACAACCGAGTCAGCTGGTGTTATTTACCAAACTAATGGCGCTAATTCTCCATGGATGGTTAGGATCCCTAACTCTCTCTGGACATCAAGAAAACCTTCATTAATTATTTATGCTGTATTATATAAGGGAACGTTAATATTTCTAAGGATTCTTGACTTGTACTTCATGTACCCATTTTACTTTTCAGAAGCTTTTACTTCATTTTATCAAAATAAAAACTGATCAGCCAAAAATTAGGCTACAGGTAGCCAGATGAGACTGTTATGGCTAATGTGTATTTGTGCCACAGTTCAAAAATGAAACACTTAATGTTACATATGTGGCACTTTATGCTACAGCATATTACTTTACAGATAATGAAACTGTCTGTTTGCTTGTAACGAAACAAACCTTGTTGGGGTTGAAATTATAATGCTTTTTTGATAACTGAATGTTTTTACTTTTTGCACGATTACAAAAATGTTACGTGAGTTTTGCCACCAGCATCTTTATGTATTTTATCAAAAGACCAGTATAGAGAAGGCTGCAACTGAAAAATAAAGTTTGACTTCATAGAAGACTTTTTGTTTATGTTGCACAATAGAGTCCCAGCCATTTACATGGGAGTTCAGTCGTTCAGAACATGGAGGAAAATGTGAATATTTTGAGGCAAGGAGATTAGCGGAAAAGAAATTACATTAAATCATGTCTGCACTTCCAGTCTTCAGCATAGTTACCACAACAATGAAGAAAAACTGTGCTCAAGCTAGGACTGCTACCCTGGTTTCATATTCAACAGAGGTTTTTTTTCCAGTGGTAAGAGAATTGTTTTACCCAACGATTTCTAGCTGAAAACTCTGGTTTGTAAATGAATAAGGCATAGAGGGAAAAGGCAAAGCACGAGGAAAAGGATACTTAAATGCTTGTTGTGCATCGGCACATCCTAGTTGTAAAATACATACAATTCACTAGGTCATCAGCAGGCTGCAGATGTCACCAGCAGGTACTGAGGTAAGGAACCTCCTTTCTTGGAGGATTATTATCACGATTTGTCAGGGAAAGTCGTTGCACTTGGTATATATACACAAGATGTAAACCAGATGCACTTTATATGGGAGAAAGCCTAGCTACCTGTATACTGAGAACTACTCCAGAATGTTACTTTTGCAAGAAGAGAGAGAAGAGTTGGATCAGATTTTTTGTTAGCCCTCTGTTTAGTGCTGCAGTGGGCAGTTGCTCAGCTGTAGAGCTGAGAACAAACAGAGCATTTCCATCACACAGAGCTAGGAGAATTTTGCATCTTCCCACAGATTTTGCTAGGCTTTTCTTTGGCTGGAGTTCTTAAGTTTTCACTCTCTATGTCCCTTCCAGATCGTGTAGGTGACTGGTACCTGCCATAATATGAGGTGAAACAGGGTCAGTATTAAATAAGTTGCATTGCTCTGTTAATTTCCTTCCATAGCATTGCATAAATAATATTTTTACATTTTGTTCAATATTTGTACATTCAAATTGCACTCTTATTGTACTACAATACAAATAAAACCTGAACTGGAGCCTCTTTTGCCTTTGTGTGTGCCCAGGATTCTCAGATGAGCCCAGCTGTTCCTGATGGGTGTGGTGTGAAGTAATTCCTCACTGTAGCTCAGTGTGGCCAGGAGTTGTGACCGCCAGTGCTGCTTTGCCTACACTGACATTTTTTGAACTGGTAGGATGTTGATCTCTAATAGAAAGCAGTGTTTTAATAAAAAGCCAGTTTTTATTTCTAATTAATATAATGGGTCCTGGCTGCTGTTCCTATCACCAGGCACTTGTCCAAAGTTGGGCACTGCCAGACAGTATCCCCTGATATTTTCAGACATGCAGAGGTTAAGAATAGAGTGTTGGGGGAAAGAGAAAGCTGTGGAAGAAGAGAGGAGAGGGATTCCACTCTGTGTGGGCAGACAGAGAGTCACCACGTGGAGAAAGCTGATTTGTTGTGGGGAACAAATTTGGAAAGAAAATGTGGTGTTCCCTCTGCAGCACCATAGCTGTGGTTACCAGTTTACGTGGCAGCATCGCAGATAAGTCATTATTGCTACTTTGAGAGCTCGTCTTAGAATCCTTATTTAGTAAATTCAGGATTAATGTTAAAACAAAATATTTAATGCAAGAAGAAAACAGTAAAAAGTTGTCATCCTTCAAATTAAAAAGCAGGCCCACCATTTTAAACCACAAAAATTATTATATTAGGCTCTCAGCAATCATATTATGAAGTAATGGTAATAAGTAAATGTTTAATTTGTGCCATTTCAAAACAGTAACTGTATTGCCATCTAAAGCAGTGAAGTGCGCATGTTGGCTCACAATATTTTTTAATTCTCACAATCAGAATATCTGAATTTGTCAAATGCTCCATATAGAAAAATAATACATAACGCATGAAGTAATCTAGAATTTTTTATTATCTCTAGATTGCTCTAAAATGTACATTTAAAATAATGAAACTGCTTGAGTTTTAAATTTTCTTTAAAAGTAGCCGGTACAATAAAAAAAGGAGGGCATTGCTAAACATAACTTTTAAATATACATACACTTTCACTAGAAAGAATGGCACAAAGGGATTTGTTTTGACAAAATATCAAATGCTCCTCAGAGTGCTGGGTGCACCATCAGATACTGGGCACTTGGGTGCCTCCAGCCCTGTCTTTACTGAGGTGGGCAGGGATGGTGGGTTCCTCACCTCAAAGACCAGGGACTCCAGAAAGTTCAGTGTCCTGTGGATTCTCTTTGGGCATGGGATATCAAACACGTGAAATGCAGCCACCAGCGCCGCCAGAGCCATGGTGCAGTCATCGAGCTGGGCTAACTCTTCCCTTTCTATGTACAGGGCAAACTCGCATGAATTCACGTTGAAGGGATTTTTCACTTCCAACACGGGTGTCACTGCCTTTACCTAAATTTAAAAAAAAGGGTATTTCAAATGAAAATTTCCCTGACAAATGACAGCATTACTACAGTGTGCAGATCAGAGAGTTAAGTAAGCCTGATAACACTGCTTTCAAGTTAAGGTAGTATTTCTATGAGTATTTCTACTCAAAAGGCAGGCTAATGCCATCTCTTCCCAGGAACTAAGCTGAGCCACCAAAAGGACAGGTGATGTGCCTACACAGGTGATAAAAGGAAGAGAGACCAAGGCTGCTGGTGCTCTGGCTCCTACCTCCTCGTTCACTGCAACAAACAGACTGGAATCATCTCCAAAGACCTCAGGCAGGAGTAAACATGCAGCAGTCATTTTCATATCTGTCAAAGGCAAGGATTTCTACTAGATTACATATGAAAACTTTCTGGCACTGCAGTCTCATCCTGGAAAAACAGATTGCAGCCTGTGTAGTAGTAAACAGCTCAGTAGTGGAGCTGTTGTTCAGTCTGCTTTGAAGAGCAGTTTGTACTACAGTCAATATTTAGGTGCCTCAGCTGGTAATGGACATTAGTGTCCAAATAATTCATGGAACTCTGTTATTCAATATCACGATTCAATTTTCCTCACAATAAGTTGGCCTTTAGGTTGCTTTTAGTTGCATTTGTGAGCTGAGTAGTCTTCCTGCCCCCACTGCCCTTCCCCAAACTCCTCTCTCCCCAGTAAACTGGATGTCCAGAGAGTTTGGTTGCCAGAGGACTCTGCTTTGAGGGCTGCAGTATAAGCTGGTGCCCTGGAACCTCCTGGCACCTGGTACCTGCTGTCCCTCTGCTTCAGCTGTTATTGACTGCAATGTCTTTTTTGCAGGTCAGGCTTCTGGTGTCATGTGCTTCACTGAACTTACCTTGCCATGCATTTTTAATCTAGGTGCCTGGTCAAGCTGTTCATGAGAGAAAGTGAGTCTAAGGAGACTTCTCAGAGACCTAAGCTTGGGCATAGGCAGCAGCAGCTGGGGAAGAATAGGAATTCTGAGTGACTGCTTGAAAAGTTTTGTCCCTGCAGCACCACACTCCCCAGACTTCTCAGACTGAAAGAAGGTGAGTGTCACCAGGTGTTTGCTCCTCCACAGCCAGTGGAGCCAAACAGGTTGAGGTACATGGACCTCACCAGAGGTACCAGTCTATGCCCTTTTTCCTGCAGTGTGTCTCTGCAGAGATGAGATGCCTGAAATGGTTAGTGGGAAATACTTCTTTAATTTTACTGGGATAAAGATTTTAACCATAGAAACTCGCTTTATAAAAGAAATAGTGTCTTTTTTATGGGGCTATTTCTAAAGCAGAAAATTAGTTTTCTGTGGGTATTATTAGAAAATAATAAGCACTCGTGTATCTAGAAAGACATATTTCTGCTCATCTAGCAATACTTATTTTAAGGTAATTACTTCTTTTATCAAACCAGCAGTCTTTTATTCAGTGGAAAAAAACTTTCAATACTTGACTGACTTAATTTTTCCTTCTAATTTAGTAGCTTTTATTCTCAGTGCTTCACCATCACTATATATTTTCAAAGAAACCATAACATTTTTGAAATGTGTTTGCAGTACAGTTGAAACTAGTTTAGTTACATAAGTAAGAACAATTAGCTACAACAAAACTCTGATATTCAGAGCTTAGGAGATTTGTACTGACATTTCAGAACGTCTTCCTCTGTGTGCTGCTTCAGATTTTCTTGCAGCATAATGTTAATTGGATTATTCCTCACCACATACAGGGACAATATGTTTTCTGAATAAATCTCCAAAATCTCGACTGTTTTCTTATAAATGTCCATGTGTGTGAGAAGCTGGAACTCCCTAAAAAGCTAAAAGAAAAACAAATATTTGATATTGCAAGCCTCAAAACCAAAACTGTAAACAATGCATGCACTTTGAAGACAGGATAAAATTAGCTCAGTTAAATAAGATTATATACTCAAGAGGGTGATTTCATTTCTTTTCAAAGCAGGGGAGAAATACATCAAGTAACACCGAACAGTAACACTGATGGTGTATGTGGCACCTTTAACTCAGAACTGAACTGGTGAACCTTTCAAAATTGGATTAGCTGCAAAAATGTGAGTTAGATTAAAGAGAACATTGCTTCAGTGGAAATACCCCATAAAATGCATGCCTGCAGATGTATCACATCTGTAACACAGAATTCTATGTCATTATTAAAAATAGCTCTGTTACCTGATAAGGGCATCTTAAGAAAGGAAATAGTCTAAGAACATCTTTTAGAGGTGCCTTATTGCTGATGATCTTTCTCCGTATTTCTATTGTCACATTCATTCTGTTATCCACTTCTTCCCAGTTCTTCTGAGTTTTCATGTATTCTTGATTAAGCCACTTAATATGTAAATCCATTGTACTGCCTTTAAAATCAGTGGATTCTTTCTGTGAAGAAATGAAGGACAGAATTGTAACAAATCAGCCTTTTTAACTGATTATTTAGCTTTTTTAGCTTGTGTCATTTGATGTGACCTCTGTGATTCGAGTGTAGTTGAGCTCAGCAGAAAGGGTAGTATGGTTTCAGTTCCAGCTCTCTGAACTCACCCTCATATTCTAATAGTTACACTAAGGTCTGTTTTCATATAAAACTATACCTGTCAGCCAAGTCCCCCAAGCTCAAATTGCATATTTGAGGCTATTCATGAAGTTCCTGTTCCTGTGTCTGGTTTGTCTCGTTGTGGTTTATTAGAGGTGAGTAGTCAGTTCTAATGACAACTCAGCATTTAGCAATATTAACCCTGTATTATCAAAAGAAATAGTATTTTCCTACTACCCATACAGGTCCTAAAAGCAGGACAATTAAATTTCACATTTATGCAACTGGAGTTTTTACCCCCAAAGAGACGAGCTGAACTAAGAAAACTCTTACTGAAAACCATTATTTGAACAGTTTGACTGTTAGTGTTTTCAAAAAGTATTTTTGTACTTGGGGGTAGTTAACAACCTTCCTCAAAATTGTCCTTATTGTCCCTGATGTAATTCCAAAGCCAGTAATTACTAACAGGAGGGGTGGCTATCTAAAGCAGTACACCAGTGGGAGTGGCCTGAGTTTGTGTAGCTTATCCATCAGTGGATGCAGTGAATTTGCTCACTGAAATAAGCTGAGGGGACAGAGATGCACAGTTGGTGCAGCTACCATCCTCAGGCTGTGTTGCCACTGGCTTTTCCTGTCTGTCACTGATGCAGCTGTGACTACACATAAGGATGGCCTGTGGGTCAATGCCAGAGGGACTTGAGACACTTCATAAGGTTCCCCAGAACATTTCTGACACACAGCTGTGAAACACACAACATCCCAAACCACTTTGCAGTGCTCTGCACATGCAATTAAACTTTCCAGTTTAATTAACAATCTTGTTTAAAACCATGAATGTGATATTCCAAGAATGGTTGCACAAGTGAAAAACCTGTCTCTCTCCTAGTATTTATCCATAGATCCCAACAGACATTGACATCTCAGAAGAAAATAAGCTCTGCATGCAGGACAGATACCTAATGTGACCCCTGCAGGTACTCCCTGGCCCTCACTAGGGTTCTGTATTAGCAGAGTCTGCACTCTTTTTAATAGAGGATTTCAGTCTTCATTCTGTTACAACAGTAATGTTGGTTTGTGACCAGCTTGTGTAGGCACTCCTGGCCTCCTCCTCAGTGACGGGAGCAGAGGTGGGGAATCAGACAATTCAGTACCATACCCTCCTCTACTTGCCTGGGAAGGGTGCTGGGGAAAAGTATAAATGATGAGTGTATGGTGCTACTTCCTGTGAATTCTGTCAAGACTTCACTACACTGGGGTTTGTGGACTCCCAAACTTTATATTTAATAGCCTTCAGTATTTATAGTTATATAGCTTTCAGTAGATTCCTTCTCCTTCAATTATTTCTCCCAGTCACTTTTCCAGCTCTCATAAAATCATACCTTCCACAAAATCCTGCCTTAAATTTGGCAGTTTAACTATACACTGTCAGAGGAAATGCATTTATTTGTTTTTCTCCTGCTGCCTCTGCCTTCTAATTATCATACTGGATTCAAAACCTATTCACCTTCTCCTTGCCACTGTAGTTTTATAGATATGTCATATTCTGTCCTCAGCCATCTCTTTTCTAGCCAAGACCATCCTAAGCTATTTAATCATTTCACATATGAAAACTTGTCCATACTTTAAATTATCCTTGTTACGCTCTTTGCATGTTTTCTAATTTCACTGTAGCCCTTATGAAATGGGTGCAGTATAACTTTAAGTGCTTGTTGAGATACTGGGACACCACAGGGGCATACAGTGGAACAATGCATTGCCTTTTGTTCCTTTCTTAAATAATTCTGTGTAATCAGCATTTTTTTTTACTGCTGCTTAGCGTTGTGCCAAATATTCTTTGGTCTAATATAAAGATACAGTGGTACTAACAAGCTCAGAGCCCATCACTATAAGTGTTGTTAGGACTGGGTTTTCTCTTTGTGCCTTATTTTTCATCTATCAGAACTGAATTTTATCTGCTGGGCTTTTTTCCCCTGGAATTCAGTACCATGGGGTCCTTCTGTAATTCTTCAGTCTTTGTCTTTAGTAGCCTTGGTAGCATCACAAAGTGTAATCTGCCACCTCCTCTAATTTTTCCATGTCATTTAGAAATATACTGAACTGCTTTAACTAAGCATTCATAATCTTTTCCACTGTAAACCCCAACTATTTCTGCATAGCCTTGTTTGTTCTATCTTTTAACTGCTTATCCATTCAAGGACCTTCCTGTTTAATCCCCTCAGATTATATCCTTAAGAGCCTTTGAAAAGCATGTGCTAAAATATCTTCTGAATTTAAAGTAAACTGTATCAGCTGGATTGCCTGTGTCCTCGGGGTTGTTGGATACTTCAAAGAACTAATGAATTTGTGAAGAATTATGTCTGTTTACCAAAACTTTGTTGATTCCTTCCTAATGTGTTCATCTCTTGGGTCCGTGTTACAGTTCTTGCCAACTTGGCCAGTGAAGGCAGAAGGTTTCTTGGCCCATATGTTCTCTAGCCCTCTCTTGAAACTCTAGAAACTGGCATCAAATTGCTACCTCCAATTATCTAAAATCATGTTTCATGAGAAAAATTGTACATCACAATTAGAAAATTACCTGGCTTATCCTTAGACACAACTGAAAATTTTGCACAAGTACTTAATCCTGGAAATGTATTACTGCTCTTTTTAGTGAATTATTCTCTAACCCCTTTACTGACATACCTGTGTGAGACAGATGCCCTGATGCTGCCCATGAAAAATGGTCCCAGTAATGTGATCATCTGAACTCATCTACTGAGACTCCTTGCAAAATCTGTCTAGTTTTTCTGGTATGACTTAATATTCTGCCAGCCTTTCTGTACCTAGAGAGTGCACCTTGAGCACTCATGTCCCTTAGTAGCATCAGGCTTCTTGCTTCTCACCCTGGGTGGGAGAGCCTTTATAACCAGTACAGAAAAGGTAGAAAACCAGAAAAAGGGTGAAAACCAGGAAAGAGTGATCTTTATCAGATCACTGACAGTTATCAGAATTTTGTTTTGCTGATGATGTGTCATCTCTGCAAGCTTCCTGCATCAGCCTTTGATGGTTTCTGGTATGTAATTTTTATTGGTTACTGTTGTGAATACCATCCTAGTAGTCACATCCACATCTTCCCAACTGGGTAATTCAGCTATTCCTTGATCTGTTAATTTTCCCTTAAGTTGGACAGGCTGTCCCTTGCTTCACTGTGACCACTGCTCAGAACCAAGGGATGGCCCATTCTTGTCAGTCGCAAGATGTCCATGCTTTCTCACACACGCAGACCTGGGCAGTTGTTGGGGCTTTTTAAATTACATTGACGTTTTTTATGCTGTGCAAGAGCTAGCTTGAAGTCTCTGACTCCAAACAGCTCTTTCACTACTGGTTTTTCCCATGGGCCTGCTTTGAGGCCTCCTGTCCATAAAGCAGGAACTTCTTCAGCCAGCTGATGTGAGCATGGTGGCCCATTCCCTGTGGGCCTGTCACCTTAAGTGTCTTATTTACAGAGACAAGAAAGCAAAACAACTCGACCCAGTGTGCTGTAACCACAGACTGACCGACTGACTGGGTTGCTTAGAAACAAACCCCGAGGAGAAGAAGTTGTGACCTTTACGCCAGCCTCTCTCCAGCCCCCTTGTCAAGCCAAACACTCCTTGGTTTGATGGACTTTCCCTGTGGTCAGCTCTGTCCTTGAGAGCTAGTTTAGCTAATGACATGATTAATTACTTAAAGGAGACCATTTGACATTTTCATCAGTCGCAATGGCGTACTACCAATATGGCAGTAGTATAAGGAAGAATTGCTGTCATACCTATTTATTAGGGTGGAAAAAACAGCAGTGGAAGGCCAAACTTTGTAATGTAAATTATCTATTACCTGGGTTGCAGTGTTCATTTTGCTTAGAGCAATCCCTATCTGTAATCTTTCCTCTGGCCAGATTTTCAGTTGTGTCACCAGTAACATCCATTTCAGTTGCAGCAATAAGAATGTTAATTGGTAATATTTAATTGTTTTTGTACACAGAATTTTGTCTTGTTTAGCAAGGTACATGCTTAGGAAATCCTTTACATTATAAACTTTCTTTTTAAACCATAAAATTTTGACTTTTTAAAAAAATATATTTCTGGAACAAACGAGAAATTATCTCAGTGTCTTTAAAAAAGAAGCTGCCTTATCATCACAACCTCATGAGAAGTGCAGCAGAACAGAGGAAAAAGGCAAAAGGATATGGAAAGGAAGTTAATGAGGTAAGCAGAGGATACCCAGTACCTGTCTGTCAGAGTAACCTAGCCCTAGCTTGCAGGATGGTCCTGCCAAAGCTCCTGCTCCTGTTGGATTCACACTCAAAGGGTGACAGCAGTAGGGAGCCCATCCCTTAGTGCTCCTGCCTGCAAACACTCTTGACTTCTTGGCATCTCAGGTATCTGTGACTGATGACACCAAGTCTGGGAGCCATGCAGGTTGTAAGGCTCTTTGCCTACGGTCCAGATGCCTTTTGGCTGTGACTCCCCACCTGACATTCACGGTTCTACTTGGAACCATAAACAAGTAGATTCTGTTAAAATACTCACTATAAAGCAAGAAAACTTACAAACATAAAACTACTAGACTCCAAATTCCTAATTCCTCCCATTTCCTGAAGCAAGAGGATAGCCATTTGATTGGAGGTGCACTTTTATGAAACAGTGCACAACCAAGGCAGTGAAACTGCTACATCAGTTTGCGAGGAGGAAGGGAGCAATTGTTATGCATGATGTGATCTCCAAATCTCCAAGGTCTAAGCTTTCAGCTACTACTGTTGAAAGCCAGCATCATAAATCGTTGAGGACATGAATGTCAACACCAAAGTAACAGGACTGCCTAATCACAGAGTGATGAAAGCGCCTCTGGTGTGGACAGCAGACACCTCTTGCACTTTAGATGGGTTTACACCAATTCCTGAATGGTAAATGCAGCTTAACTGTTGCTAAGCTTTTTTGAAGAATGCCAACAGGACCTACTGGCTCCTCAGTCTGAGGGAGTGAATTCAAATAGGAGCAGTGGAGTTAAAGGGATGGATATGAAGGCACCACTGCATGCTGTCAGTCTGCTCACTGCCAAGCAGTGATCCAGATTCCTTATCTGGGATGCTTTGGAAATATTTCTTTGAGGCAACTCCTTTGGATGGAGACTAATCTGCCTGCTGGAAAGCAATGTAAAAAGCATGTGATGGTAGTGAGAACCATCTCCTGGAATAGCAGTGCTGTGCGCCCAGGTCAGCACTAAGTGAGAGGTCCTTTTACACCATACATTGGGACTAGGATGCTGATGGGTAGTAGCGTTCATACAGCCATTGTCTTTCATTATTTTTGCTCTTGTGAAAAGCACATTTCAAGTTTTCCTTGCTAGATGACAATGCATATTCCAAGTCTTGTTATAGCTAAGAGCATGGCTGCTGCTAACACTCCTTGATTGCTGAGTCTACCTGCATGAGTTAGCATCAACACTCAAGGTACTTACACAGGAAAGCCTGACAGTATTTAGGACCCTTGTTTGGAATAATCTTTTTCATTACAGTATTTAGGACCCTTGTTTGGAATAACCTTTTCCATTAATTAGCTTTTATAACTTCTTCAGGGTGAGAAACAGCTTTCACAGTTTTTTCAGCAAGCATAATCTGAATCTTATGTCTTCATTTTTGAGTACTAAAAAGTGAGTGTTGCTATTTTGGAACATATACAGACATGAGGCATCATGAAAACACAGTGTATAGAACAGTTTTTGCTACCACTATTGTAAGGAACGGCCCTTTTTTCTCTGGTGACAATCAGGTTCATTGGAATGATATTTACTATGATGGACATTGGGGCATTTTCTATCAGGAGGAGTGATCAAAAGAGACAATGACAATCAGAAAGTGAAGATAAGGTAAAAAAAACCAAAACACTGGATACTAATCTAAAACAAGTATGAATCTAAAAAGCAGGCTATAAGCTGAACACTGCTCAAGATCCATCTTCATGTCCTGGATGGCAGGAGAGAATTGAGAAGGCATCACAGCTGTGCCCAGCCTCTCACAACCAAACACTGACCACAAAGACAGGATGGACAGGCTGCTTTCAAGCAAAAAGAGCATGTAACCATCAGCACAATCCACACTGACTTGTGCTCCAATGAGATGTTTAATTAAGGCAGGCCTTACTTTAATTACACATAATTACCCTTTTGAGCCAGGCAGGCAGCTTCAGAGATAGATTTACATAGCAGTGCTAACCAGAACCTTTCAAAGTCACATAAGTCAGTCTATTAATGTCCACAAAAACTGCTTTCTGATTTTGTAAGCTTCATAAGCAAAATGAGAGAAATCCGTTTTCCTCTACCAAGGGACAACCTGTACTTGACAATTTAACTCACAGAACAATGGAGACACTGGCTGACACAAATAAGAAGGTGAAATGCAAGATGTATACTGGGGATTTCTGTTTAAAGCTTTTGCTTTGACTTAAAAGCATTTTAAAATATTAACTAAGCAACACTACACACTCAAAGTTTGATGTATGCACATCAAAGTTTTAGTGGAAAAATCACATTACAACAGTTCAGTACAGCCATTGAATGATCATTTATATATGCATGCTCACATTCTGGCTGTGCAAACATTCAAATGCTTAATTTGGAGACCATTAATCTTAGAGGGAAAGGAACTATCACCCCTGTTTCATTTGTGCATGGCATTCTCAGTATAGATTGTACCCAATGCTGTACCTGCCAATAGTGCCATAAGACTGAGCCAAGAGAATTTCTGCATCTCATACACAAGCTGTTCATCTTCTGAGAATTTTACAGACATTTAGCTCTCTTTTTCCCTTGCTGTTGCCTTATTTTTCTCATTCCTCTCTTTTTCTGCAGCCATCATTTTCCAAATCCTATAATTTCTAGACCTCTTGAAATCTTGTTTCAAGTTTCTGACTCCTGCAGTGGCACAAGATCACTGACAAACATATTAGTTATCATGTAAAAGAAAGGCATATCCCTAGGAAATGTCTACCTTGCCTAATTTACCTAATCTGAGATAAAAGAGGCTCCATCTCACAGTGTGGACTTCACTCAATCCTGATTCCTCCTTTCATCAGAAAAGACAATTTCTAGATAAAACCAACAGGGTAAATGTCACCATTCTTGTACTACATGATACCACCAAAGCAAGCACATTTGGTGTTCCTCCTGGGCCAGGGGTCTTCTCTGCTTTTCACTTTGTCCTCTTGGCACAGAATTTGCACATTCACCAATTTCAAAATTTCTGCTTATCTTCCCTGTACAGGAATAATGTCACTAGATGTCCAACTTTTGTTTCTGCAGAATCCTTCTGCTTCTCCCAGTCAAAGTACTCATCAAAGCATTTCTTGTCTCTATCCCATTGGCACAGAAATAAGATGGTGTGCTGGTGCCCTCTTTATAAATTGTTTTCATTTTGTTATTCCCAGCTCTGCTGGGTGTGGCAAATACTCTCATTTATCTGCAAACATCTACCACTCTCTTAGCTGACATCTTGTCAGAGCCTATTTTTTCTTTTCACACCTTACTCCAAATTTATTTGTGTGACAGCTTCAGAGAAACCCTGATGACCTCATAAACAGGCTGTCATAGGATGTAAGAAATCAGAGGCTTTAGAAGAGGGACTGTACTCTCTCTCCATTTTTATTTAAGATCAAGAACTACTAGCAGTCTTTTATCCTGTTACATTCCCTTACAGGTCAGGTAGCTTATGATAGACCCTCAGCTTGGGTAGTCCCTTTGCTGAGATATTTTCTTATTTAATGTCTGGGATGAATTGATGGAGCTTGATCCTATAGCTATTTAATGGCATTTGAGATATCATAAGGGTATCCGAGAAACCTCTGGAAGTCACAGAATATGATACAGGACTTATGGGAAACACAAACCTTTCTGAATTGGCAGGTGGAGCCAGGCAGGTTACCTGTGGGCTTTTTCATATCTGTATTCAGCTAACTGAATTGATTGTGAAGTCACGCATTCCATGAACAGCACCACTTGAGACTGGCAAGATTTCCAAACTTAAAGTTCTGAAAGGGGCAATTTGCTCTTTGGTCACTACCCCTGGAAAGGCTAAGATAGTGTTTGAGCCATAAACTCTCAAGATATGCAAGCCAATCATCAGCTCTAACCCCACTTCCCTCTCCATCACATTTTGCCACTGATAATCCTTTGGTCACGGACCAGGAAGGTCCTATCTTTCTGTTTCTTCCGGTTCCCCCAAACCTAGGGCCCTTCCTATTACAACTGTCAGGAGGCGATTTCTCTCATAGCCGGTAGGACCATAAACCAAACAAGTCCTTAGGGCAGAGGAAGGGGGCTTGATGCTAAAAAAGGAATAAGGAGATTGGTCAGAACAAGCCACTGGATGGCTGGTTTAGCAATAATCCCACCCTGGCTGCAGAGGGGAGACTGGCTTGCTTTTCTTATATATTTTCACGGTGTGCTCACCCTTCTCATGGAAAGTACCTTCCATTTGCAGCAGATGAAGGTTATTATCATTACAAAGCACTTTCCCCTGGATTACTGCAGCTCTGAGATATTTGCCTGACTGTGGAAAAATGACTGAGGAGGATTCTCACACCATAGCCATAAAATTCGTTGTTTATGGAGGCTTTCCTGATAAAACTCTGAATATCCCTCAGGCACACAGGCTTAAATTAATATCTGCCAGACACAGTACAAGCTTCTTTCCCTGGTGGTGCAACCTGATGGATATTTGTGGGGAGCATCATTTAAATAAAAATCTCCTTTAGTGACAGACACCTCTAGCATGAAGGTGCTTACCTACCATTATCCTACTGCCCTGCTCTTGCCCAAGACTTTTCATGTGATGGTAGTCACTAGAAAAAGAGTAGCTACTCTTCAATCTTGTTTGAATATAATGCTCTCTAATGAGGAACACATCAGCAGATGTTTTAAAGAAACTGAAGGAGAAAGACAGAAAGACAGATGTTGCAGATGGAAGCAGTGCCCTGCATGGGAAGCCAAGTGTGCTCGAGCTGCTTTTGAAGGAAGAATGCCTGCATGGAAGGTAATAGGACAGACATCATCTGGCTCAAAACATCACAGGAAGCTTGTCCTGCAAGCAGCTGGATTTTCACATGAAGAAGTAAAAAGATTGCCTAAGGGTTTTATTAGTAGTAATAACTTTATTACTCTTCTCATATAAAAATAAATGCCAGGTATAATAGTGAGACGTTTCCTTTCAGTAAATAATCTTTTTATCAGTTTCATGCCGTTAACAATCCAAGACACAAAGCACACGTGACAGAGTTACAGCTTGTGACTGCTCAGAAACTCGAGCTGGATATAGAAGTCAGCTGTGTGACTGGTAAGTAGGTCATCTGTTGGGAACAGATGTGCTCTCTCATCTGCATAGCTCTGCCAGTCGGCTTTGACCGATAATGCCCTAAATGCCTTACTCTGCCTATCTAAAGGAGAGTGTAGTGGCCCAAAGGGATTGGGAATCCTTCACTAACTATTCTCCGAAAGTCTCCTTAACCTGGAATGCATTTACCCTCGTTTTACCTGAATTAATTCTGACATGTTGGCTTCTAGTTCACACAAGGCTGATTAATTCTTCCAGTCTTGGAAAAGGGATGAAGACAAGGGGATCTGGCTAATGGCAATTTGAATATCATTTGGGTTTCCTGTGGTATTGGATTCTAGATCAAATATTTATTTTTTGAGACTAAGACACTTTTGCAGTTTATATTTTTCATAGAGTAATTAGTGCCAAGGATTGGCAGGAAAGTGCCTTTATGTGCCTTTATGTGTTTTCCTAAATACACAGAATGAAAACCCCCACTGCTTCTGTTAAAAATAATATTAAACATTTTGTTTAGTTTTGCACATATGTAGTGACATAATTTAGGATCTCAGAGTCAGACATCGCTGCTTTCAATGTAGAAAAACATTTAAAACTAAGGAAGTTATGATTGCCCCAGTTTTATGGAATATATTCTTAATCCTTAATTAAGGAATTAAGTGTTGATTCTTGAATTTATATTTGTATTTTATTTATATATATTTGTTCAAGATACAGGGAAAATGAGAGAAAGAAAGGAAAGTTGTTTAGGGATACTCAGCATCCTCTCACCTCCTTTAAGTTTTAACCCTTAATTTGCTTACAGCATTCAGACTAGCAAAAAGACCTAGGCCTTTAGAAGAGGTGCAACATTCGTCTTTAATTTCTAAAGCAAACAAGAGTGACCAGTGATGGCCTCGGGCTGTGCAGTTAAAGAGAGTGGTGATTCCAGGTAGGCAGATACAGAGCGCACTACAGTTACACCCTCTCTGCAGATAAATGAAGTTTAGCATGCACTCCCTTCAGGATCACTCCAAAGCCCTTCTCAATGAGCTCATAAGACAGGAAAGATCCAGATGTGCCCTTTCCAAGCTTTAGCAGATAAACGATGGCTATCTCTTAATGTGCACACAAAACCAGGAGCCTATAATTTCTTCTTTACTGGGTGCAAGACTGTTTATTGTTTTGCAGTGAAGTCAAAAGTTTCTTACTTCACACATTCTGCAAACCTTTCAACTAAGGCAGAGAAGAAGGGAACTGTTTATTTATGAGCACATTAACCCAAAGGGAATAACAGAAATTAATGAAATTTCTAGAAACCAAACATGTATTTGCATTTTGTATAGGAAACTACAACTACCTTCAATCACAAGGGCAATATATGCAGAAATGCTTCCAATAAACCACTCTTGCTCCCCTAAACACAGGGTCTGGTAAACAGCAGGATGGACATGGATAAACTAAAAATAAATATCTACTTACTTATCTTCTTTATCACATTCGTACAATTATTTGAATTTTACCATGTTTTAATTGCAGCAAGAAGAAGTGTGTGGAGCATTGGCAAAGCATAGCTGTAACCTGAATGTATTTATGAAAGCGTATAAATTAATTAGTGTGCTTCAGACACTCACTGGACAGTGAAAACTCTCTGAATTCTCTAACAAAAGGAATACACAGTGACTGCATGCATAGATTTGTGAACATCCCTATGTATATCACACATCAACACAAACAGATTTTATATAACAAAGTGCAGTGTGACAAGAGGATTTTTGCTACCAGCTCAAATACCTCTTTGCATTCTTATTGGTACAGAGGCTTGAGCTAGTAGACATAATTCTCTATTGTTTTTCACTCTAATTGGAGGTATATAACCAAAAGCAGAATAGAAATACTGCATTTAAAAAACCAGACAGTATTTTCTCTTCAATCTATACTTCTAAATGACAACAAATGTGCAAGACATCCAGTATCAGGTTTAGCTCTGTTGTTGATACCTAGTTTTCCAGAAATGGAAAAAAAGTCAAGGGTCTGGCAATATGACAAGCTCTATACAAAATGAGTTGAAACGGGATGAGATCAGTTCTCCCATTTACTGGCTGGTGGCTTTAATTGTCAGCAAAGGAGCTGAAAGCCTGAACTCAGTTAAGCCAACCAAAAATCTTACCTCTACCTGTCCCTGGACACCATCAAGTTTATTTTCAGCAAATGAAGATTTTCTGCTCTGTCCTCTCCTGTGGCCAAACTTGCATTTGTTCCTCAGGACTTGCTCATCGTCTTCAATGGGTCTCCGCACGTATTTGAAACGATCTTTAAGGGCCCGTTTCCACAGCAACTACATGGGGAAAAAAATAGCTGTCATTACAAGTATCTGTCAAGAATTTGCCCCAGCCTAAAGCAGATCACTTTGTTTGGTCTAACTCTACAGGAAAGTGTTTGCCATTATGGAGAAAAAGGCTCATAGGGCAGCACCACCGTTGGCTTCAGGACAGAAGGAAACAGAAGCACCTGTGGTAAATGGCTCTATGACAACCAACAGCTGGACTAATGGCACTGCTGTGGCTTGCTGAGGATAACTGTAGTTGAATCCAAGGGTTAGAGCTATCCTAGGCTGCCAGTGAAACTGCAGTGTGTTTTCCTTTCCTGAGCTCTTACTTCATCCTCCATTCATGACATTGGGTTGTGAAACTATATAGTGAAACAGATCAGCTCACAGATGCCACAGAAACTGTGCTGTGAGGTTTTGGGGGATTTTTGGTGGTTTGGTTTTGGTTTTTTTTTTTTTTTTTTTAGTTGAGTGTATTATTTTTCCTTTGCCTCTGGCAGCATCTGACTGGTTGCACAGTTGTATGATTATTGAATCTAACAGAAGGGAGTGGGAAAGACCCAGTGTGACACTACCTTTTGCTGTGAGCCTACACTGGATCAAGTCTATTTTTAAACTGAACTCAAAACTGCTGAATTAAGAGAATAATTTAAGTAGGTTCTGGCATTAGTAAGACACCTCAAGGTATGTAAAGTGCAACTTATAGGCATTTCTGCACTGCAAACAGATGCAGTTCCTGTTTAATACAGCCATTCATCACTCCTTGGCAGTCAAAGACAGAGCTTATGTGGCCCCACCGCTTCTGTCACTCTCATGCATTTCTTTATTCAGTTATTGAAAAGTCACTGCTGAAAGCTGTATGAACTTCCTCATGCATCCTTAAGGACCAATGGCTGTTTGTATGTGGCCCAAAGCTGGATGTCCCATGGCAGGAACTAGCCATGCCATGGCGTTGACATGTGCGGAAGCAATTCCTAAGCAAAGGCTGTTAAACAGCTTAAAAAACTGTTAAACCTGCAGTTTTGAATAGTTTTGTCATTCCTCAAAATTGCTTGCATATTCCTGCTATTGAGGAGTATTCAAGAGTCAGAGGGAAAAAATCAGTCAGAAAAGTGATTGTAAATGAAAGGATATGGAGACATTCATTACTTCATTTTCTAAAACTGACTCAAATATTATCTTCACTTAATACTATACTCAAGCCTGTACCCACTGTCATGCTAAAACACAATATAAACAGAAGAATAATTACCCTATACTTCTTACCAAAATGGTGTAATTTATTAGTCAAGGTCACATGATTTGAAAAGTTAACTTTTGGTGTAAACCAGAATTCAGCATAAGTAGACTAAGTAGTACAGTATCTCTTTTTGCAGTGAGTCTGATATGCCTGCCTTTCTCACTCACAGGATACAGATGAGAGAGTTTCTTAAGAGATGGTGGTGAAGGCAGTGTGACCTTGCATTTCTCCTGCTGAGCTTAATGTTCCTATCTCCCTAGTTCTAGCTGACCTACAGACCCTCAATCCTAAAAGCAAGATCACCATTAATGGTGAAAAATTACAATGGAAGAGCTATGAGAATACAATCTCTGCGGTCTCTACTTCAACTCTTCTTGAGCAGCCCTGGGCCTACCAGGGCAGGAGTGCCCTCCCTGGGGGGACTCTCTCTGCCACCCACCTATGTGCCCTTACTGAAGTATCCTCTCACTGCACAGTTGAACAGTCACAGTCTTCCAAGAACTGGGAAGAAAACAAGTCCATCTGCATTTCTAGTATGCAAACTTCAGGCTGAGGGTTCTGCCAGAAAAGAAGTCACATCACCACCAACTTGAAAATAATGACTAAAAATAAAGTGCAGCTGCTCACCCAGTCTTCTCACAAGGCATAGTCACAGCCTCAAGATGAGTATTACACCTCAGCACCATTTTCAGAAGCAGTAAGGTGACTACATGCCTTGAAAATCCCACTTATTGTTCACCTGAATCATTAAGGTTCCTAAATAAATTTATAGTTCTGGTCTTATGCATTTTGATGCAAATACCTCATCATTATATGTCTAGCAAAATTTATGCCTAGCTTGCTATTTTAAGGCTGCTAAGAAAAGCAAACAAAAACCTTAGTTTAATGCTTTTCTGAAGTGTTTAACAGATGTTATAATATTTTAAAACATGATCATCCCAGAATATATTAGCAGCTGACAATTTAAGCATCCCTGTAGTTGAGCTTCACGCAGTTTCTTTCTTTTGAAAATCTTTATTTGCTAGAAGATTTTTTTGCTTATTCTTTCACATGAAAGAATACACTGGCACCTATACAAGACTTTAAATATCCCTCAAAGTTCCAAACTTTCAGCTGTTTCATCATCCAGTTCCTCAATAAATTAAGAATTTTAACTAAATCTATTTCTCTAATTGGATTGTCATAAACTTAGGCAAGGCCCTTCTCGCATACCTATTTCCAGAATGAGTCTGCAAGCACATATATTTATGTGGTTCCCCTTGTAGATAATGCATCCTCTAAATAGGATGCTTTTCTTACCATTTTTGAACCAACAACTTTATTTTCTTATCATTTCCCTGCCCTCCTCTGCTTTCCCCAAACACCAACACAGAAAGGTTTACCTTCCTGGTAAAGGAGTGGAAGGATTAGCCTGTGTCTATCTGACATAGGAGGGAAAGGATTACATGCAGATTAAAAGCAGCAATTTACTAGCAAATAATCATTTTGTGTGCAGCAGTTACATAAATCAGGCATGTCAGCACCAGCATCCTGGGTTTCACAGGCACCACAGCACCACTCAGCAGCCACGAGCTCAAGGGAGCAAAGCTCACTGGCAAGTGGAGTGTAGGAGAGAGACCTCTCTCTTCACTTTTCATGTTGTGCTTTCTTGAAACCATACAATTTTCAAAAGGTTGGCTGAAATGACGTGGAATAGGGGAAATTATTACTTCCAAACTGTTGGGTTTAAGCCTCGTGAAATGGACAAACAGAGATAGAATACCTTGCAAGCCATTCAAGAGTGTCATGACAAGTTGCTTTTACTGCTGTGTCTGTGACCTTGGCTTTTTCTATAAAAACTATTTGTCTGCAACTTACAAATGTTGTATTTTACAGTATACATCACAAATCTAATAATTTCATGATTAAATGAAGATTTTTATTTTTTTAAATGTCATATGTTAGTTTAGGATAACATTGTTCTGTAAGTAGAAGGAAATATCATGGGAAAATTTCCTTAGATAGTCATTTTTAAAACACTCTTGCCAAAAGTTAATCCTGGAATTAATTTCATTCCATGTACTTCATAGATTTCTTAAATGAGTTTTACTATTAGTAGAAAATTATTTTTTAAATTATTATTTAGAATTTTAGATAATTCTTAATCCCTGCTTCTAGACTGATCTCATAAATAAGATTCTTTAAAAATTTGTAGTACTTAAGTGCCTTATGAAGGGAATTTTAAAAGAAAAGCCAACAAAAATTTTGCTTTTTTGACCTGCTGAAGATCCTTTTGAGAAAAAGAAGAAAGAATGCTTATTGTCAATTTTTTTTGCTGTACATTTCCTTCTTAAAGGTATATGAATTCAATTTTACTGCAAGTCTTGTGATAAGTAGCTATGCATACACTGTAGGGTTTGTTTTAAGCTGTTAATGTTGTAACACAACTTTCTCAGATCAAGGAAAAAAATAAGTATTTACAGTGTTTATGATCACAAAGAAAGAATAGAAAGTCTAACAGTAGGAAAATAAAAATACAAATTCATTCTCACACCCTCCTCCAAACTTAAATATGCAGGCATACACCTTTAGGGCAGTTTTTCCTCTCTCTACCCAGGCAATGGAGAGGTGCTGGCTCAGAAAGTGGTAGACTAGAAATATTGCAAACTGCTAATTCCAGCTTCCTTGTTTACTTATTGCAGTTATTGCTAGATACACTTTCTAATAAGCATAAGGGAAAGATCAAAATATAAAGAACAACCACTCTGAAATCTCTGCCCCATCACATAACTCCTGCCAGCACCAATTCTGCCATCCATCTGACAAGTAATGACCATTCCCAAAAAAGAACAGAGTTATGTTTCACCCAGCCTATGGTCCTTCTCCAATTAAAGCCCTTTGAAAACCTAGCTTAAGAATCTCTGTTTAAAAACAGTTTTTAACAGTTGAAGGCTGTAAAATTGTCTTTGGACCAAGCTGAATATCATTCCAGCTTCTTGTCATAAAGGGAGCCAGATGAAGCAGTAGTGTTACTCAGGACCCTGCCCAAGGACCACCATTGGGGTATTCAGAGAGGTATCCTGATTAAAAACTTGGATAGACTGTTTCTCCCTGGTCCTTTTGCTCCCTCTCCTCTCTTTGAGATGTATTTATTTTCTTTAGCCCCCTCCCTTCAACAATGCCAGGGCTCAGGGGAGAACTAGAATAGTTACTCCTTAAGCCTAAACTTTTTTTAATTCCCAAAATTATTTTGCTTTCTACAGTAATGGCACGTGAGATATATATTTATACATGTTTAAAGCTAACAGTCCCCACTGAGGCTCACAAGCTTTTACAAGATGCTATAAAAGTGTCACATGGCAAAGCCATGATGTGAAGCGAAAAGGTGACCACTGTCCTCTGAGATCACAAGTCACGAGTGAAAAAGAGATCTGAGATCTGTGTCACAAGTGAAAAAGGTACAGTTCGAATTTAAATCATCTCCTTCACTGCTTCCTGTTACCCCCCACTGATACTAAAAAAATTGTTTTTAAATGTTTTTTTTTAATTAGACCTAGATTCCTTAAACCACTAGTATTACTACATGTTGTAATTTCATACCTAACACACAAAAAATCATAATTCATTGCAAGAGCATCAGTCACATGTTAGTCCTCATACAGATGATTTTCTAAAGAGCCGGCCTCTTTGTTTTTAAAAACAGAAATAAATCAGGTTTAATTTTATCCCTGTGCAGAAATCAGTCCAGAAAGAAAATGTACCCAACAAACAACCAGGGATTTCATGTACGGTCTGCATGATCTCATGGTAACTTTGAGGTATGGCTATACCTGGATTAATCTTTAATTGACATAATGAAATAAAAATGCGATTTGCCAAACACAGCCAAGCGTGTGTGCTCTGAATACAGCCAGCACATAAGAAATTGATATTGATTTCCTCTGAACTAGATTATTTTCTTGTGACTGATTACGTGGAAAAAGCCCACAATACTTACAAAGCCATTCCCATCTTCATCAAGGAATGGGTATGTCTGGAGCAGAGCATTGACAGCAATGTTATATTGCTGACTGTTCGGATACCTGTGCAAACAAGGTGGAGATGTAAAATAAATATTTGGTTTTCTAGACAGCATTAAACACTGGAGTATATACTGATCTATACTAAATTATGTTTGACTATTTCTCAGGCAATCAATTGCCCTCCAAATATCACAGGGCACAGCTTAAAGACTTGCATGAAATCTTTCTATTGGTTTCAGGCCCTTAACCTCCTTTATTTAAGCAAATGTATTAGAGAATGGCTTTACATCCATTTGAAAATTTACCTCTGCAGACAACAGGTAATGCCCACAAATAAATTTAATGGTGTTTACTTACAGTGATCCTTCTAGGTATTTTGTCATGTCTGCTTGTAAAAATTCAATAATCCTTATTCTCATACTGTGATCAGGACATTTTTTTTCTGCTAACATGCACTTGACATCATAAGGGAAGTCTGGCAAAGTGTAAGAACTTGTCCACTGCAATGTCTTGTATCTTGCAAAAAATGATTTCAGGTTTTTCCTGTAAAAGAAAATATTGTATCATCACCATCACATCTTCTATGGAAATGCAAGTAGGAGGGAAAGAGAAATACATGGAAAAACACAGCACAAGGGAAAGTTATTGCTATAGAAATTCAAGGCCTGCTGTCTTTGTTTTTGCATAAAGAATGCCTACAAAAGCAACAATCAATACATACAGAGTTAAAAACTAGATGTCAAATGTGAAATGTTATAACTAGCAAACAGTAGGAGATGGTTTCTAACTGAAAGCAGAAAGCAGAGCAGAAGTCACTGGGGACTTGCTATTGTTGCAAAATACCTTTATCTGTCTTCATTTATAACATGTTTCCTACTCTAGACAAAGAGCTTAATCAAATAAAATACTACACATTATATTAGTTAAGGCTGTCCTCCCACAGGGGAAGGCAAGGAAGGGATGAAGGCAGTTATCATCAGCTCATGTCTGGAAACAAAGCAGACACAGCCCCGCAGCTCCTGTCACAAGAACACCATGACCACTGTTTACAGGTGTCACACCCCAGCAGGGGTGAGCCTGAGGCAGGTTATCACCACTGGCTGCCCAAACTCAAATTCTGAAAGAACACAGGAAAAAGAGGATCCCAACAGCCAGTTATAGTCTCAGTACCTTCTTAAGTAGGTTGGCCTATAACTCTCAACCTTTCTGACCTGCCACACCACCTTGGCATCTTTCAACGCAGTGTGTGGGGGTATCAAAAACTACATCTCTGATATAACTGCACCAACCCCAGCACTACCACAAACAGCAGTGCACTGCTAAAATTAAAATAAAAACGAGTACTGTCACCTGCTCCTAACAGCAGCAGAAGTACTCACACCACTACCATTTTCCCATGCAAAACAGGCACAGAATGGTCAGGGCTGCTGTCTTTCCAAGCTCACTAGAGTTCATGGGACACCGATGATTACCACTAGGTGCAAAGTGCAGTGAACTTCTGTTAGTACTTTGCCATCTCAAAAGAAGGAAAGGTGTGCAGGAAGTGACAACATATCCACATAGACACATTCATTTTTTGGTGATAAATGAATACACAAATAGGAAAGTAAAACTCAACTTAGATTCTGAAATCACTTGGAAATCTCTCTTATGCAAACAAAGTGTAGATGTTTGATGTAGCATCAGTGAGCAGCTCTGCAGCCTTTCAGTTTCCATCCTGTACTTCCACCAGCCTTACTGATAAAAGTAGTGTAGCACACAGGTTGCAAGTTTCTACATAATATTCTCAACATGCTACCATTTAAACTAGCTCAGAAGTGGACAGGAGTTTAAAATTTACAGTACTTTGCATCTAAACAGCACTGAAATTCCTTTTGTAGTTAACATCAGTGAAGCTGAAAAGCCATTTCAAAAAGTGGCAAGGTTTAGCAGGTTCCATTTGGGCACACTGGTCTACACTAAGTCACCTGAGAAAATAAAATTTTCTTGCAGCTGGGGTGGCTAATAACCAGGGAATCATGGCAAGTCTCCCATCCACCAGTCCCTTCACACTTGCCACTGCAACAAAAATGCTCCAAATTTCATTTATCTTCAGCCTTACCTAACACAAAATAATTCCTTGTTCTCCCAGTGAGATCCAAAAATTCCTCTGGTCTCCGTAGTGCATGAGAGTAAATATTTTACTAGTTTTAGCTGGACTCATGGCTATTGGGAAGTCATGTTAAACATGGGCTGTAATATTTCACAATACAAGTTTGTTGAAAAGAGACACAACTCCACATAAACTTTATCTTCAGAAATGCTCACATGCAAACTTGTTTAACTAAAAGAACAGTTCAGTGCAGCTATAATGCTGTTCTCCACAATCAAGAAAGGTCTTGGCTCAATACATAAATCCCAGTGTATGTACAGTTTTGAGATTTAGGTACAAACATATGTAGCCTGTTTCTAGCCGGATCTCTTTTAGATAACCTAAGGCAGAAATTAGATAAAAATCTTAAAACTGAAAATAAAAAATACTCAAAAAATCTCAAAATCTCAAAGTTACACCTTTTCTTGTCTCTCAGTCCTTGAGACTTTTGATTCTACAGCTAAATCAATCCAATGGCTAGCTCAGGCAAAATTTCAGTGTCCCTCTTTCTCTGCTGTCACATGTCTGACTTACACCCCTTTCTTATTGGTACCAGGAAACCTCTAATCCTGCAGCAAGTCACAGGGAGCTACAGTGACAAAATTCTTAATTGTTCTTTTCATTTAGTTTTCTCACAGTTTAAGTCCCCAAAACGGCTTCTCATGAGGTGAAACAAATATCAGTTCAGATGAAGCAAACTGGTCTCTCTATGCTTAGCTGCAGTACGGAAGTACATCCTAAAAAGCACCTCCTCAGCAAGGAGACAACTATTCACAGAGCTTTTACCATTCAGCTTTTGTAGATTGCCATTTTAACGTACTCAGTCACAGCCCAGTCTCACACAGCTATTTCCCTCTTTGTCTCCATTGTAACCTTACACTGCTCGTGCACGGCATGTTTACTGAGACATGAAGCAATAAAATAGAGCTATTTTGGGAGGAGACATTTGTCTCCTTCAGATGGAAAAATACCCCACAACAAACCAATCAACCAACCAACCAACAAAACAAACACCAAAAAACCCCATATAGAACCCCCAAAGACCCATCTATTTGAATTATATAACCCTGGCATCCCTAATCCCAGGGAATACCTTGTTTTACTGCCAAAAAGACAAAGAGCTATACATTTGCAGTGTCACCCAGACCATTCAGTGATGGTTTTAGATTACACTGGAGAGAAGAGTGGGGAGTAAACACAGCATCATCTCTCCAAGTTCAGTGTCCTGAGCAACATCACACAGATACACAGAGCAACCTGAATTAGCTGTAACAGGTCAGTAAAAATAGTCTTGGTATCAATACAGACAACTCAATCGAGATAGCTGCGTAAAATGCCATAAAGACCTAGAAACAAGATCAAATACTAGATCATAGTAAGACTTTGCTATTTTTAAGCTTCTTGAGCATCCTGGTAAGAAGGATCAGTTTCCTGAATCTATTTAGTTCATTTAGGGGAAAATGTGATTTAAGGGTCAACTGAGCACACACATAAACAGGCTGTGTGCTGCAAGGTTTTATTGTCTGCTAAAGTCCACGAGTCAGGCACCCATTCCTGTCTCTTCTATCAGCTCAGATCCCATTTAGTCAGAGCACATGTCAGTTAAAAAGAAATTTGCTGACATCAATGGGTTGTTCCCACTTTTGGTATATCCACATAAAACTCAGCACATGGTTGATGTCTCAATAGGTTCCCGTAATTCACAAATGGAGGTCTAACCTTTCACATGTCTACATCACACATCAGCAAGAGACTGGTCTGAAGGTTGTAGTCTGGAAGAAATTCCATGTCAACAAATCCAAGGCAGAAACAGAGGAGGAAACAAGGAACTTGCAGATGTGAAAGAAAAGTCTTCAGCTGTAAAAAAAAAAGTTCCATTTTCCTAACATATGTATAATATGCTTTCAACTTTATGACAACATTTAAGGTTGCAAAGGCTATTTCCATCAAAAGGAAGGAATCATGAGAGAAGATGAAATATCAAATAAAACTTTTCTTCCTCTCAATAGTCAGATAAAAAAAGGGCTCTATTTTTCCATTCACAGTTCTGATATCTGTGCCTGAAAGATCCTCATGCCATTCTCTTTAAGTACTTCATTGTCATTTCCAACTTTTGAGCACAAAGTTTCCCAGTTATTCCCTAAAGCCTGGGATTTGCAGTCTACCTAGTGCTTGATGATGTCTTATATTTTTAGTTGCCACTAAACTTAAGGGCAGGTATCCTTTAGACTGAAAAAGAAGCTACCCATAGCAGTGTTAACTTCAGCAAGGCTGGGCTGTGGGAGCTGTGAGATGCACCAAAGCTGCCCATTTCCCAGAGCAGCTCCCACTTCAGCTTACCCTGCAGTACCCTTTCTATAGAAATCATCACGTTCAGTATGAGCATGAAGTTACAGACAAAATTAATCCACTTCCAAAGAAGTTTGTGAGATGCAGACACAACCTTCATGTAGATGGAGTCCAGATTTTCTGACAGTTTCCAGTCTGAGGAGTTTAAGGGAAGGCTTTGCACTTTCACCTCATGTGAGGACAGCAGCTGTGGGTTACAGAGAGGGGAAGAAAAAATGCTCCTTGGGGGATCTGACTGCCAAAATCTGACTACCAGCTAAATATGGCCATTTAAAAGAAACAGGGTTTATTTGTATTCACCCCTGTAAGATATGTTATACTGTATCCAAAGAATTTTATGGGTTTTTGGATTTTTTGTTGCATTGCTATTATGATTTTGCCAGACCTTAATAAGGCAATGCAGTTAGTGTCTTCTGCAAGTCATTTGTAAGACTTGCTCATTTCCGGTGTGGAAGAAAGAAGATACAGCAATTTATTTATTTTTTCCTGCAAACTTCTGTGGAAGACTCACTCAGCACCAGGTCAATAAATTCAGCTCCAATGATCTGAAGTGCTGCAAAACCATGAGTCCAGTTGCCTTGACTTTCAAAACATTGAGGCTACAAGCACAGAAAATATCTATTATGAGTCTCCCACGTCTTTTAAGTTAGTATCCTTAAGTATCCTGCTGCAATGACAGAGATATGAAATGCTGACTTAAAAAAAAGTGGCAGAAATTCTCTCATCCACATAAATTAAAAACCTAAATGTAGAGCATCTCCCCCAAGCCCTGAACAAACCAAACCAAAACTCACAGATAAGACAGGTTTTGTGAAGATGCAATAACAAATGCAGTAAAATTATCAGCTATCATAAAAATGAAATTTTGTTTTTGGTACATTATACCAAAGGTATAACCAAACAAAGCATCTGACATCTGTACTTGAGAACAAAATAGACAGGCAGTACTTCTCTCCTACTATTGACCATTATCAAAGACTTTACATGGTTTCTAAAGTCTGCTTTTCATGTCCTTATGAGCTAACTGAAAAAAAGATTATCACATATACCAGAAATAATTCTGATGATATCAAGAATAAAGTCTTTGCTTAGAAACTAAAACTCTTAAGCTATACATTAAAAAGCACAGTCCTGCTGAGTTTTCACTGTAGGATTATAGCTACATTTCGTGTATATATATATGTACATATATAAAAGTAAAATTTGCCCTCTTGTGTAAATGGAGCAAAATCAGTTGAAGTAATTGACTAGGTGACAATTTTTCAGGCTAGCTACTCTTTTTCTCTTTTCCTTTTAAAATTCTTTTTTATTTTTTAAGCACAAGCATAAGTGTTTTTCTGAGAAAACACATCAAACAGAACAACAATACTGATGTATAGGTTATAGGGGAAGCAAAGGAAGGAGCTCCCTAAAGATCATTAGTAGAATGGCATATCATGATTAAATGACACTTCACATGCAGCTACCCAGCAGTCAGGGCAGTTGCTGTAGCCTGACAAAAAGTGATGTGGGACTGGCCTAGCTAAAGACATTTCCTCCACTGAGGAAATGCATGACCCATGCAGGCCATCATGGCCATCTTGGAGATGAATGCCAAATTTGTAAAGGTAAAGGTAAATGTAAATCTTCCAATTAGTTGTCCTTGCTATCATCTCAGATTTATGCAGGCACCAGCACCAATATTCTGTCAATGCTGACAATAACTTTATTGGTATTATATGCACACTTAGCAGGCCCAGGTTTAGCTGAGCACTGACCTCATCTTCCAGACTCACTGCAAATAGGGAAGTTCAAACTTGTTGAGGCTGGCTGGAAGATCTGTTATCTTACTTGTGCTCTGAGCAAATAACTCTGAGGCATTCAGACAGTAAATCTGTTACACAGCACTCAAGAGCTACAGAACAGGTTTTAATAGAAAAAATAAATGTACAAATAAACACGTACCAGGACATCACTCTTGAAGGAAAACAGCTGGACCATCATAGTGGAAACAGTGGAAAAGGGATACATTAAGGGCGTCCTTTTGCTAAGCAAATATGTTGAGGAAAGGCAGACAGAACATATAAACGAACCAATAAAAGGTTGGTTTTCCATAGCAGTATCAGGCATTTACAAATAATAAAAGCCCCTGTCTTAGCAACAAGATAAACCCCAGGATGTCAGGAGTCATAAAACTGCCAGTACTCCAATACAGAAAAGCAGGAATATGGGAAATGTATCTATTGAATTATCCTCTGTGACTATCTTATTGTCTTCACAGACAGGCACTGCTTCAAGTTTAATCTTTTTGGGAGATTAACAAAAAGATTGGCTGTTTTTACTTCTGTCATTGCTATCAAAGCATTATTCCATTGGAGTAGCCTGCAAACCTCATCTGGTTTTATGTATGTCCAATTTCAATACAAGAAAAGAAATATATACACTTGCTTCATCCACCTATTCTTTATTTTTGTGTTTAAACTACCTTCTTTGATATTTTGGTAATATTTAGTAATATAGAAGAATGTATGTAACATAGCTGTTCAGACTACCTACACGGGCAACAGAGAAACTTGAAGCCATTTCACCAGCATCAGTAATCCATAAAAACACCCATTAATTCACTTCCAGCAAAATTATACAGTTATTGAAGGTGTGGCTCCATGGATCTTCTGGGAAAACAAAACCAAAAACAAAAACAAAGCACAAAAACCCAACACCACACACAAATTAAAACAAACAAACTAACAAATACAAAAACAAACAGAAAAGCCCAAAAACCAAAAAATCAACCCACAAATTTTAAGTTTGTCTTTTTCAGACTGGATGAAATGAATGAGGAGACAGAGGTTAAAAGTATAATCCTGTCCAAATATCAATAATTTAAACTGTATCTTGTGTAATGGTTACTCTGATTCACACAACTCGTTTAAATCTCTTTATACAGCACAAGGCAAATTAGTCATCATTAATTAAAAATCAGCATCCTTCAGAAGCACAGGCTAAATATTGCAGGATCATATTAGTGGTTTATTCCAAGGGTTCAAGTGATTTGGGTTTGTTTCTTTGACAACAATGCTGACAGGATCTTTGGAGTTTGTGGGATGTTCTTTTAAAAACAGAAGTGCCAGGTCTTTTAAAAGCATTGAATCATATCTAAGGGAGAGAATGGCAGGGGTAGAAGTTGTAGCAGGAGAAAATAAAGGGGGATAATGATAAGCAGACCAAGCTTTGCAAACAAGAAAATAACTGCCTTGAAAGAGGAACAGGACTGTCTTTCAACACTGACTGCTCATCTCAAAAAAGAAAATCATGGGTAGGTGAAAAAAAAATTGAAAAAACCCGTCATCTTCTCTTTCCTCCAGTTTCTAGGCAAGCTTATTTTGATAACCAAGGAAAATGAGTGCGCAAATGGAATCAGCATGTCCACCTTCCTAAGTGTTATATTTAAGATGCCTCAAGCACGCAATTTATTGAATAGTCATATTCCACTCTGTAATGACTAATTTGCCAGATTGCTGTTGAAAACACATCTGTAAAATACAATTTATAAACACCAAATAAATAAAGACAAACCTGTAGCTTGCCCTCTGCATGACATAACATGAAACAGTGAGCAAGGACTGAGGATAGAAACATATCATCAGACTATTTCATTCAGTCTAATCCTAATAAATTTCTGTTCTTGTTTTCTAAATGCACCTGGATATACCTGAACCTGATCTCCAGTAATTAAAGATCAATTTTTATAAAGCATAAATGAAGCAAAAAGTGTTTATGTAATTTTCAAAAGGTAAGGAAAATTTAATGCATATATTATAAACTCACTTTTGCTTTAGCACTCTATGATCAATTAGTCCTTTTTGATTATCAGTTGAACACAGATATTTTTTCTGCTCCACAGGACCAGAAGAATTTAGCATCTGTCTGCCAGTAGCCCTGAAAGAATAAGGAAAAAAAATTCATTCAGGTCAGCTTATGTAAAAGAGGAACTTTAGGGTTCTAAAATACAAGTGGCAGAAATAGAAAAGGAGAAAAATTAACATATTGAATAGTCATGATTATACCTGATGTTGATGTTTCTTAATTAATCTCTCAGTTCAATTACCAAACCAACATATTAAAAGGACAAACATAAATAGTACTGCCTGCTGATATTCTAATTTCTACACAGTTACAAACCCCAAGAAAATCAGCCTTCTCAGAGTTGCACGGTAACTTCTGTCTTCATAACCTAGCATCTCCTAATCTCTGGGAAAAACTAACCATTACAACATGCAAGGGGTGGGCTGAAAGAGATAATTACACAGTATTTCAATAAGTTTGTATTTAACTGGAATCTTGACAAGTTGTTTAAGGTTAAGTCAAAAGTTCAGGTCAGCTTTACATTACTGCAGCCACTCTAGAAGATCTCTGAATGCTACCTGATTTTACAGACCACTATTCTTGGCTATTTGCTCCAGCTCTAGCAACAAAAACTGTAGATACCCACTTTGCTATGAGCCAGTCCAAATCACTCCGTTCCAGTTAACCTTTGTGTCCACTTCTCTCCCTCCTCATATTCCTGTTATTTCTTGTTTTGGAAGATGGGTTGGTAGAAGGCAATATCAGCAGTTTTACCGCATACTGGGGGAAAGGCAGAGCTAAGATAGGAGATACTGTCATGCTGCCAAGAACTCATGGCAATCATAAAACACCTTTTTTCCTCCTAAACCTCATCTCTTCAGTACATCTGAACTCTAAAGATGCTCTAGAAACTGTTCTAGCCTCAGTTGCACTCAGCATGCAAAATGTTGTTATTGGAAGTGACATTAAAGTTTGCAAATTTATAAGGGGAGTTCTCCCTTTCCATGAAACAATATATTTCAGCTATGCAGTTAAATGAAACAAACAAAAAACCCCCTAAGTATATTCTCTGTGTGGCTCTTAGAAACAATTGATTGTGAAAGTGGAAGGTATCTTAATATTTACTTCATAATGTCTGTGTGTGATCTCCTCATACACACATAAGAACAGCTTCTACTGCATGACTGAGAACACTTCCACTGAACAGTGACAGACACAAGATGCTATTTCCGTGTCCTAACCCAAACTGCTGGAGATGTGAGCCACATTCAGTGTCCTTTCACAAATATATTACTTCCATACAGAAAGCATTTACCTATCACACTTTAAATTCCATGTCCAACCAAGGACTTTGTTTCTGTTTCTAGCAGGAAGGAGAACTCAGCTCAGTTCAGACACAGTCAGAGGATGAGCTAAGGACACCAGGATAAAGAGGTGGCAGCTAGGAGTGCACCAAATAGCACTGGGGATAGCATTCATACAAGAAATACTACAGGGAAATACTGCTGACTGCTCTTGGAAACTCCACAGTGACTTCAGCTGACCCAGAAAGAGAATGTGATGATGGTGCTTTCTTCCCTGCCCCGGGCAATGCCCTCGCCACTCTGTCACTGTTCCTGGCAAGTTCTGGGAACTGGCCTGACTGAGAAATAGTTTCTAAAACAGAAAAGATGGCTGGTTTTCAGCTGGGATCAAGTACTGCATGATAGGAGCTAGGAACGTACAAACTCAGTTTTCACCATTGTTTCCTGGCACCACACGGGGGACCACACACCCAGTTATGGATGCTACTAACTGTGAACCTTAGCATGGTTTCTCTACTCATTGCAATCCAGCCTAGCATCACTGAGCAATGGAGGAAATGTGAGCTCATATTTATTGTGAACCATCAGAACTATGAATTTTAGGTTTGTTCGAAACAATGTCTCGTACACTTCAGTCACGAGCTCTTGAACTAGATCAAAAGAAATTATTCTTACAGGATTTTGTTCAAGATGTACCAAACAGACAAAAATAATTTTGAGCTACATCACTAAGACAAGCACTGCAATGTTAAGAAAAGAGAGTCACAGGTATCTGCATATAAGGATACAACTTTTAGTTTTGTAACAAAATACTCTTTTCACTATAGGTGCTTTTCCATAATTTTATACCCCAAACTGCACAGAATATATTGACTTTTTATTCATCGTAAAATACATGACTGAATGCATCTTAAACATGCTTGGATTTTATTCTGTCATTCTTGATGACACAGAAAATATTTCAGGAACAGCAGCTTATTTACTCAACTTCCCTGTAAATAGAAGGATACCAGCACCTTATTTTCCAGGAAGGAGACTAGGTAGGGAAAGATTTTAATGTAAATTATATTCACTAACATTTGATATTTTAAGAATTTTTTTTTTTGAGTCTGCGGAACTTCACAGCAAAATTGTTGCACTTATGCTACTGCAACTGCATGCTCTTTGTGGGACAGCAAGGCTTGATCTGCAAGAGCTGAGAAGCACATGGGAAACAGTCACATCCAAGACAGTTTATCCAAACACCCCTGACAAAGTCAAGGATGAAAGCTAAATATTCAAAGCAGCATTCTGACTGCAATAAGCCAAAGGACATGTTTACTTCTGAATCCCCTGCTGAAATCATGGTATATCCACTACACTTTGGATGAAGTACAGGATCTATACACAGTAGTCTTCTTCTACTCTACCCCTAAAGAAGGAGCTTCCTGTAAATCAAATAGGCAGGCCCTTGGTGCAGAGAACTGAGACTGGCTGTGACTGCATACTTCGGGCCTGTGACAAATCCTACATGTAGTGACATGGTCTTCATCCTGCAATCCCCTTCTCTCCAATGGTGCAAGAGCATTTACCTAAGGAGTTTCACAAATACTTCCACAAGGACAAGAGGATGTATCTACATGTGCAGTTTAGGTCTGCACATGAGCTCAAGTTGTTTGGAAATAACTCAGTCATCACTGTTTATCATGCTTTTGTTTGTGCTGTTAATCACCTCAGAATGCACAGCCTGGACTCCTTTTGGATGGGGGCAAATGCTCTGTAGTTCTAATCCTCTGGGATTAATCCTACTGTGACTAATGCAGCCTTTGTGCTAGAGTCCTTTCCTTTGAAAAAAATGCATTTTGCATCCATGGAAGGCCATTCTCTGTGGCCAGGACTCTTGGGTTTAGAAGAGACCACTCAGAGGTCAGGATTTATCTCAGCCAAGACATTCAGAAAAACATAACCCTGCAAGATTTACAATAGATCAGAATGGAGGGAAAAGATGGGAGAATCAACAAATCCCTCACCCAAATACCCCCAACGAAAGCACCCTGCAAACTTTGCCCCCTCCTCCCTTCCCCAGGAAACCCCAAACAAACAAAGAAAACCTGCTCAGACAAGAGCCAGAACACAATCATTGAGAACAATCTCCCTGCAATCTGTTTTCTGAAAATCTACCTAGTTTCATAATAAATTTCAATAATCCCAGTGTGGGGTTATTAAATTCCTATATATGGACCAAATTCAGAGTTTCCTTTGATAAACTAACTTCCAATACACCCATGACACAAGTACTGTCTCTGGCTAAATCATTATTTTACTCTTGCAAGCATTTAAAAGTAAGTTCTTCAAAAGCTTAGTATTTTAAACAGAGACATTCTTAGCTATAATGAAAGTTTGACAGAATTGACAAACGAAAACTAGGTCCTAGAACTGGATATGAAGTAAGTTTAAATTAATTAATGGTATTCTTCAGGAATGTTGATGCCCTGTTTAAAACCACAAGGTAATAATCTACTTTTACATTTCACATTTGTTACAGATACTCAGAATACAAAATCCAGCTGAAGAGCTAGTAAATGCTGGTTTTAAAATGGCATGAAAAGATCTCAACTATACCCAGACTGATATTTGCTGTGCTATGAACAAACTCACCCACTGATTACTTCTGGAAATTTTTGAGAAGCTGTTTCACAGCAGTATGTAAGGGATTCCAGCCCACTCTTCTGTTGCTGGTATTTTTTAATCAGGTCCATCAGCACTGCCTGGTGCCCAATCTTCTTCACCAGCTGCTGCACCATACGATCATTAAGAGCCAGAAGAGCTGCTCCGCTTACTTCTTCTTCTGCAGATTGAAGGGAATAAAAGAATTACTGTAAAATAGCTTTATAGTTGCAATTACATTGCATGTGCCTAAAAATATGATGATGGAAATCAAGTGTAAGAGAAGGATGCTTTGTACTGCTGACAGTCATCTTCTGCTGCCACGATCCTTTCCCAAGCAGTGCCAGGAGTCCTCATCACTGGCCAGATAACTTCCCCTGACAAAAAGCCAAGTCCGAAACACAGAAGCTGTGATGTAACTATTTTAGTGCTTTAAATCAGGCCTTGCTTAAACCACAGGAGATTGTTACTTGCTGATGAAGGAAATCAAGCTATTTAACAGAGCACACAAGTAATAGACTGTTCACATACCAGCTTTTTGTGCACTTTTCTATAGAGTGTTTACATACTCAGACATAAAACATTTATGCACCACATTTGCATTATTTCAAAAGATTTATACAACATAAAATAGGCCCTGTCAAGACTTTTACACTGCCAGCTCTGATTTGAGGTGTCTCTATTTATATACAGGCTTAATCTCATCCCCCAGGATTTCTCAGAGACTTTGTAATAAATCTGTACCCTTATGTTGATTTATCAGATCTATGTCAGTTCTCACCCTAATAAATTTCTATAAAAGTCTGAAGTTAGCATATACACACTTGCCCCAAACCAAAACAAGGTAGGCAGTGTCAATTAAATGCATAGCAAGGAATACTAAACAAACACCAATACCACCCCCACCAAACAGCAAAAATGCTTACCACGGAACTTAGGAACTAGTTCTCCTAAATTTCTCTGTTTCAACCAGTTGCAGACTTGCTCAACAGACCAATTTTCCATCTTCAGTTTTTGCAATGCTAAATTTTCCTGTGAAATGAAAAGAGGGGACTATTTTTTTTCTGAACTCTAAGCCAAACTCCAACATTTCATAGCAAAAAAAAAAAAAAAATGCACTTAGCAAATAATATGCTCTGTATAAAAATAGTGCAAAATAATCCAGCTAATGCCTGTTGTAAGTGGCAGTTTCCTTGGATCTCTTTCCTCACCTCCTCTCCCGTCCCTGGTTTCCCTCTGTTCTGAGGCAGCCTCATTCCTTATAAAACACGACCTGCTCCACTACCATTAACACCCAAGTTTCCACACAGAGAAGAAAAAAGGTGTGAAATTCACCACCACCATCAGGCTCATCAGGAAATGGCTGACATTTTACAGAGGGGAAAAAAAAAACCAAAAAACAACCCACCCCACCATCAGAAAAGAGTCTGTCACATACATACTTGTAGTCAATCAAGTACCTTAACCCTCTCAGCACCACCTCGCAGGGCAGGTACACAGGCAATACTGAACCCTGAATTACCAACAGCTGGGGACAATAAAGGTGAAAGGGAGGAGACTGCACCTCCTGTTATTTGCTGGTTCCTTTTGCCAGGCTGCAGTGGTACTTGGGAGGATGCAGTGGCTCCCCTTGGAAGGCAGAGTCTCTGGGGCAGCCGAAACATCTGCATCTACTGTCTGGATGAATCCTGCACATACCGTGTGCCCCCTGCCTGAAGGACTCACTTGGATGATGAGGGGGTGCAACACCCCCCAAAACCAACAGCGACCTCCCCAGAGGAAGATTACTTATAAAGAAACAGCTTGTTCCACACTGAACATTTCTCAGCAGCAGAAAACTCTCTCTGAGGGGAATTTTCTTATTCATATGTTTTAGCTCTAGTACCTAAAGGAGCACCAAGTGCTCCATGATCATGCTTGCAGTACACAGCAAAACGACATTTATGGAGTCAGTTTTTTAGACAGGTATACGAGTGTCTGTCATTGTTGCCCAAACATTTCCTTCCATACCCTGAGCCTGCAGCAAACTCCAGGCTAACACAAGGGTTCACCCTCAGCATCTGTGCTCAAAAGAAAAGGGAAAAAAAAAAAGAGAAAAACTCCTTGAATAAAAACATTTCCATTTTCATCCTTCAACAGCAGAGACCCTCCAAAAGACACACTTCAGCCTACACTCTTATGCCTGTCGACTTCAGCAACTTAGAAGGGTTAAGTTTAAGAGGAATGCCTTTCTGAATTACGAGTGAATTTAATTTGATATGACAACAGTAGCCATACAACTCCTCCTCCAGGCTAAGCAACAAGAACAGGGTGTGAAAAGTCATTATTTGCTGAGAACTCTGGTGTAAATTAAAAATCACACCTTTCTGTCACACTTCTTACTTCCTTGTAAAGAGTAGGGCAGAAAAATAAGTCTCTAAAAACCTGAAAGATTAAACCGGGTGCAAAGCAGGAAGATACTTTCCTTATCAACCAAGCATTGTAAAAGGAGAGAGATACATTAAAACGTTGAAAAGGTCTGTTCTGCATCCTGTAAGAAGACTAACACCCTAGAACAATTCTTCTAAAGCAGACAGGCAGATACCAACACTTCAAAAAGTGTCAAACAGAATGTAGCCATGCACAACAATATGCACATTTAGCCCTGGGTGGCTAATTCTGCACCAAAAAGGCCACTTGCACATGGAAATGCAGGCTGCGCACTTTATGGAGGGAAGTGATGATAGTTGAGAGGCTGTTTTTAAAAAAGTAAAATGATATACATTAAGGGTCATGACATATACTTTGAAGTACTTCACAAGAGTGATTTCAGTTACTTGTATCTGCTATAGACAAAGCAATCAGCCAAAGAGCACACCAGTCTTACAGCAACGTTATGGAGGACTGAGCACAGATACTGATATTTGTCTTCATTAATGATTCTATTTATTACAGTAGCATCAAAAGACTATCCAGCAAAGGGTTGCCTACATTTAGTGTGGTGAAACTTGTGAATATTTATATTCCTCAATCAAGTCTTATAAGTCAGAACAACAAAAGCCCAATAAGTGTAACATTTTAGAGACAGCAGTTTGCAGCATAACTTCAAGTCAAATTCGGAACAGTTGTAAGTGTGAGTGATCTCTGTTTGTTAGTAATATAGCCCATACTGGGACCCCTTTATTCATACACCTGGGGTGAATAATGATAATTAAGATTTAACTAGCCCTGGTTAATGAAATTAAGTAATGAAATCTATGAAAATTGTTTTTCCCTAAGTTGTGACAGGACAATGCTTCTATTTACTATAAAATTCTTCAAAACTGAAGCATAAAAATCTCAGGTTTTAATCTGACTAGGCTGAAGACCTATCAATGGCACAGATTTCAGCTCACGTAGTTGGTTACACAATAGCAAGAGATGGAATTCCTGACCAGCATGCCTGTGCTGGTAGATCCATACTCCACGTGCACCAAATTACCCCACAGCTTGTTCACAGCTGCCATAATCTTGAAGCGACACTTCTAAATGAATAAACTGATATATCAAAACACTTTAAATATGAGAAGTGAGTTATTATGTTTACCTCCCATCTTGACTTACGAGAGAGCCTATGGCACTACAGACTGCAAATAGCACAACTTTTAACAGGCCTCTATGAGGATTTCACCGAGGTCAGAGTTATGGTTAATTTTAGTACATTTCAGTACTAAAGGAATGTGTAAGGCATGTGATGTGTGCACATCTATGCATCACAGCTGTGTGGCACATTTTGTACAGGGCCAGGTCTCAAAGTTACAAGTGTGAAGAGTGGGAGCTGGTGCATACCAAAGATATAAACAAAGTATCCCATGTGCAATTTTATGCGCTCTTAATTTGGCCTCATCTTCAAGTGCATTACAGTGACTTTATTATTTTCTTTCCAGTTACTACTGGAAAGTTCCAGTTTTAAAACAATTAAAAATACATTCAAGCAAATATTTAGAAGACAGAATATGTAATCTCAGATCCAGTGCTGAGTTATCATGGAAAGAACATCAGTTGTCTACAAACCTTTCCAATAACATATTGGGAAAGATTCTGAGGCAGCACTTCTGTCATCTTCCTCATCCCTCAAAGAAAATGCCAACAACACGTTGCTGTCATTTATCAGGCATTTATGCTTGCATGAACCATTGTGCAGAGATGCCTGAAAGAAAGGGGAAAAATTTCCAATATCAGTGAAGGAGCAAGTCTTAAAGTTGGCATACCAGTTCTCATTTCTGTGCTACTGTAGAGTAAGACACATGTAGCTATAAGACAAGTAGAGATGTAGACATACAGCAGATGCAAGAGAAAACCTGTATCACCTAGGAGAAAGACTATATAAGAAGATATAGGAAGAAAACATGCACATCCATTAGTCAGCTGTAGATAAAGGGAAACAAGCCAGACAAACCTTCTGAACTTTGATCAGATTAAGGGATGTTTCAATGGTTCTGAACATGACATTGAGCTTATCAAGCAGACAAAACCCTCTGCTGCAAGAATTAACTCTGAAGATTATTATAACAAATCAACTCTTTCCTTAATACATATGCTTCTAATATTCAAGTTTTTACTATATGAACTTTAAAAATATTTTCATCCGTACTATTTGTAGTACTACTGGAAAAATGAGTGGTCTGGCTTCAACAGCAAGATTTAACACAAGTATCAACTTCTCTCTATTACAGATGTGCAAGTTATTTGGCAGTTTGAAAGGAAGAAAAGAAAGTTAATTTGACTGTGTTTTAATAGTAATGCAAGTGAGACTCCATTCTTGCTATCACTGGCAACAGCGCACAAGGGAAGAAACAACACACTTAGCTGTAAGTGCCTTCCTTTTTTTTGGAAAACCTTCTGGAAATTAAGGCCCTCAAAGCTTCTTATAGTATCCTTTAAGAAAATAGTATCAAATAAAAACACAATATTACTGGACAGTAAGAACAGGAAAAGAATCAAGTAAAGGTTAAAAGTTAATGAATCACAAAAATGAAATTTCATGTACCAAAAGAAAAGCAATCAGACTGAAGATGTTCAGTATGACACACACACTACTTTAGAAGACTAAAGAAAAAGATAATTTCCTCTTGTAAGTGATATCATGCTGACTTTTCTCCCCAAAGTACAAATTACTCACCTGGGCCATGAGTACTGTGTTGATCATGTCACAGTTTGCTGGCTTAGCAGAGGATTTCAGCTCTTGTCACCAGGCAATGCAGAGACCTTGGGCACTGTAACCCTGCACTGCAATTCCCCTAAACTGGCAGTCATAATCCAGCCGTCTTCTCTGCAGCCACTTGTGTGGTCATGCAATCAGCAGTGCAGGCTAAATGGAAAACTACAAGTTTTTCATATGGTGGGTTTTGGATGGGTCAGTGTCTTTAACCAACTCCCTGGCCAATTGTGTGAAAATAGAAGGTAGAATCGTGTCTGTAGATTTATCATGGTATAGATCCTTGTTTCAACGTACTGGAGTAGTGAAGATTTCTATCTTAATGGAGCATTGGTTTGTAAAGTTAGGCCAGAAACCCAAACTGTGAGTAGTAACTATTCCACCTCCAAAAAAAATTGAGAGATATACCTATCTTTTTTCTCTCAAATCATTTTACTTGATTTATACTGGCTCTGCTTCTTGAAAGTTTACTCTTCAAGCTTTTCTGGTAAATAAGACTAGTAAGATGTGGAATATTCAAAAAACCGAGGCTGATTCACTAATTGCTCAGAAGGATGGATACAAGGTTCTATTATTTGCTTACTCTTCTCTTGATTTAGAGCCACAAACCAGTTCAGAGAGCTGAACCAGCAGTCAGTTGTAGCGACCTTATGAAAAATGGTTAATGCTAACGGAAAATGACAACTTACCAAGTCTATTCTGATGGAAAATGCTTGGTGACATTTTATAAGTGGTTCAGCTGGCAAATCCTCAAAGGTGCTAATGTTTGACAAAGCTGCTTTCTGTTGTTCCCAAGGGATGGATACAGAAACCTTTTTGGCCTGGGCAACATCTGGAAAGCGATGCATATCCTTAACTGAATCTGTATAGCTGAACTATGACATAAATTGAGGCTACCATGCCATGGATACATGGCATTTACATGTTTTCCCTGTCAGTAAGTGATTTACACAGCTTTTACACCTCCAGTACACAAAAGGTGTTAGAAAATATCACTTGAATTTTGTTCACATGCTTAATTGCTCTTATGTATTACAATTTGCATTCAAAGTCAGATTTTCCAGCCATATTTTGTCAACTGAAGATTTTGTCATGCAGTGACTCACTCAATCATGCCCAGTCAGGATTGTACCTCTTTCTGAGAAGGGTCTTGGCCAATCTCTGAGAAATATATCATCATCAGGCACAGCCAAATGTCTGAGACAGCCCAGCCTCAAAAAGAGCTACAAGCCATATCCAGAAATGTTTATCAGGCAGCAAAGCAACAAGAACCTCAATGCAATTTTTGAACTCCCCTGCCATTCGATCAGTGGGATGAAACAGCCAGGTAGGGTAGTGAGAGTTACCTGGAAGACATACAAGTAAATCCTGAAACTAAGTGCCCTCTTTGGGAACCACGGGTACCTGTGTACAATCAGTTTTGGCCCAGAGGCCGCTTCTCAGATGGTCACTGTGAGACTGGGAGAACTGGAACTTGCTGCACCTTGTGAATAGGTGGTAGACTGCTGGCAGTTTATCAGTGTTTTGAAAGAGTAAAGCAAGGGAATGCGTTTGAAGCACAGCAACAAGGTCTGACCCGCTCAAGCAAAGACACCTTTGGGTTTTGTTTAGCTTGTGCTGGAGACAAACAGTTGTGGGCTGACTGGGGGCACAGCCATCTCTCCTCCACTCACCCTTCTCTCCTTCTGCAGTGAACTGGGCAAGACAACCCTGAGCAGGACAAGTCATGCACCTCCCAGTAAGAGATACTGAATTCTTTTAGGAATCACTGAGTTGTGGAGTGGAACACCACTGCTAAGCAGTGCCTGCTGTCACCAGCACTTCTGGATTGCTGTTTTAGCAGACTGAGAATTGCTGAATCATATGTTATTAACCACTGACAGTACTCCTCCAATTTATTCATCACATAAATATTAATGTGATGATGAATAATTAAGTTTTAACACATTTCACAATGCACATTTTTTGGTTTGTACTATTCATTAAATAATGGCAGCTCCAGTCAGTCACAGACTTTTGTGTTAAGGAATTATGTTGGCATACGAAGCCAGGTGAGGCGGGTGTAATTGATCTAGATGATAAAACCAAAACAGATTGTCACACAGGCCTATTTTATGCACTAGAAGCAGAAGTTTAACTAATTTGGCATCCATTGATTCAGACTCTTTATGTTCAAGGTGTTCTCAAGGATGAACTAAGTAATGCTGTATTAATTCAAAATAGATGTCCCCACATGGTAAATGCATTTATTTAGCTCATTGATATTTAGGGCATGCACAGCCCATTTCTTACAACATTACCACACCAAACCAATCATTTCTACCCACAGCCTTACTGCTGCTGACTCCTCATCACATCCAGATGAAGTCATGTAACCACTCCACATCTGATACAGAATGTTAGTTGAAACCATGAATGGAAAGATAATCAATAATGTCTACCTACACCATGGAGACAGGAAACTGGAATGTTTGAATATCTGTAAATTACTATTTTGTTTGGATAATATATAATCATGGCATAAGTAAAAGCGTTCACAACCCCACATCAGAGGACTGCTTCCTCCTGCTTTTTGCCTCTTCTCCAGCTATGCGAATTTATGATGCTACAGAGAAAACCCCACTCCAAAGAACCTGCACATGTATAAACATTAGTTCTAGCTACAAGGGTATAAGTTTTCTGGTCTAAGGATCTAGTAAGATTGTATCCTTAGACCATGTATCGATTAGTGGGCCTGCATTCTTGATGACTGTAATTTGTGCCTTTCAGGACTTCTGAATTTTTTATGTGAAGAGGAGCCTCCCAGTTTCACTGTGGGTCACCTCAGAGCCACTTGGTTAGCACACAGGACACTTGAAACTGCTCTTAAATCCCTGCTTCAGATTAGGCAGGGCAGGGATTTGGGGGGTATGCCTTAAACCTTCAGACTGCCACCCATTACAAAATGGGGTGGGGAGGAAGGGAGGACATGTCAGTAGTTATATGTCAGAAAAGGACTCTCAGGTTAAACACCTTCTCCAGGAGAGGGGCTGTAGTGAGGATCTCAAGGGCAAGTAAACAATTTCCTATGGGTTGAAGATGGATGTGCATGAAAGCAGCCACATCACAGTTGTGCTATGCTTCTATAATGTGTTAATGAAGTTAAACTTCTTTTCCAAAAGGGCTAAAATAAATCAGCTTTGTGATTCAGTCTAAGCAGTTATAATATTTGTGGGAAAATATAAGAGTTTGCCAATTTAGCTTTGTTTCACTCATTCTGTGGCTCCTAAACCTACACATTTCTAAAATAAATCTTTCCTGACTGTAGGTCTTGTTTACCTACTTGCAGGCAGTCAGACTGAAGCAATACAACACCAAAAGAGGTGAGAAATTCTTCTGCATGTGTCTAAAGTAGACTGCTATCATTTCACTGTTAAAATGCCACTAATTTTAAGCAAATGCATACCTCAAATAGCCATATACATTGTATGGTATTTGTATTTACTTATACACTGGCTGAACATGAGAAAACATACTTTGGTATACATAGTTTATCAGTCAGGGTGTGGCAGAGCAGCAGAGACAAGACTCAGTGAGGCATGAGATGTATGGCACTCGTTATGTGGAAGATTGTGATAAGATTTATTGCTCCTACAGTAGCTAAATATTGCCAATGCAGTATATAACACAAGCATGTCTAAAGTGTTATAGTAGAAACAGGTTCCACTGGAAACACACAGATTTACAGGCTTTGGCCTTACAGAATGCACAATTGCACAGCATCAAAGTACCTGTGGAGCTGCTTTAGGATTTTATCTCCATACGTGACTTACTGCTTTTACTCACTTGGTAAGAATTTGGCTTAAAATATCCATCGGACTAGTGACCAATTTAAATAAGGATGTAGACAAACAGCCATTTGGGAAAGAGCTGCCCTGATGTGAGGCATGATTTCCAGGTACTTATTGTTTCTCAGCTGGAAAGCTGTCAAACCTCAGCTGTTTGGGTACTCCTGTACACCAGTTTAACTACGCAGGAGGCAATCACTGGCACAGCAGGCTGGATGCCTTCAATCACCATGGCTGTTTTTCACAATGAACCTGACTGAAACTTCAGATGCTGAGTGAGTGAGCCTGTCATGGTTAGAGAGGTATTTGTAGCAGTTCTTACAAATCATATTGGAAGGAATGTTTGGTAAGGGCTGAATGAGGGAAAGTAGGTTTTCCTGCAGGTTAGACTTGCCTCTGGGATCCTCCAGAAATTTCATTTCATTCATGTCTTATTGATCCCAGATTCCTGGGCAATGGTTGATACTGTGGTTTCTCTGTTCTTCTGAGGGTGATATTGCTGCTGCTGTTCACTCACACTCAGTCTTCTGAAAATGGAGTGCTCGTCAGATCCAAATTTGGTGCAGAACAGATTTAGTCTATAGGCTTGGTATGAGTCTCATGGGGCTCCATTTACATGTTTGCAGTGGAAATGTCTGGGGCAGTCACTTAGGCAATCAATGCTTCAGTCACATCTGACTGCTGCTTGGCAGCTTGTTACTCTCTGGTCTCAAACAGTCAGTGGAAGAGAATGTACTCATGGCCACTTTAATATAAAATCAGGGCTGAAATCCTCCTACAGCATTTACCTTAAGTTGTTGGACTTCAGTGAGCAGACAGGTTTCATTACCATTTTGATGTGGATGAGACAGTCTTTAGCGATAGGTAAGGGGTGAAGGGGTAAATCAGCATTACTAGGCAACTTGAATTATTTAAGACTCTGGCATTTGGAATTTCTCACATTACACTTGCAAATCTTGTCTTTCTTACAAGTGCAGCCAGGTGTTTCTTTTTTCATATCTTCTTGCCTAAGTGTAGTTGTGAGTTTAGAATCTCTAATAACACCCTCAAAATCTCTAGTCCTCCTCCTGTAACAGCATGAGGTCTGGGCTGCTGCAGTGCTGCAGCTCAGATGTCTCATCAGAGGTCATGCCAGCCCAGTACCATGCAAGGCTGTGTCTAGAGTGCAGCACAGGGCAAGTTTGGGGTTGTTTTTTTTCCATTGAAAAAATCTGACCACCTCAGGATTGCTTTGTCCTTCGTGTTTCCTAGTCCTACATCAACTAAGGGTGTGATCCTTATTTTCAGAGATACACAGATAATACGATTAGATGGCTGAATGTATCTTTACAATCTTAAGGTTTATGGAGTATCTAAAATTCAGCTGTATCTTAAAGGGCTAAAAATAATCAATGTGGACTGTTATCACTTGTATAATTAAAAATTTAATCAAGGCAATCGAAGTGTAGCATAGTGGCTACTAAATGAAGTTTCGAATGCTACCATACAACAATACTTCTATCACTCTTATTCTATCATTTTAAGAAATGTTTATAGAGATACATATTATCGACTATATTGCCAATTTTGTTTCACAAAGCTGTCTGCAAATCTAGTTTTATTGAGGGGAAATAATGGGAAATAATGGGAAATATTTCCAGTTTTGACTCTTAGGATCTCTTGACATTAAAGTCTTGACACCAAACTGCTTGGAAGAGATTAACAGGTTTTCACCAATACCTCAATAATGCATGTCCCTGCTAGGATACCAAATTAGGAAAGAAGCCACAGCTAATTCTGCATCACTTTAAAATACTGACCTATAAGCTGGGTTAGCTTAAGAACTGTTTCACAACCACCTCATCCTTCTTTGCTGTACAAACAGCAAATTTCTGAAAACAGACCCCTGAATATACCTCCAGCTGCCCATGTTTGTGTGTGTGTGTGTGCAGTGTTGTTAAATCACCTTATTAACAGTAGGAGTTTTTGGAAATAACTGGCCATTTTTCTCCATTGGAAGGCTAAAGTAAAAGAATGGTATTGTTGGTTTTGATTATATCAAAGAGTGACTAAACTTTATAGAATTTTGGCACAGTAAAAAGTATCATGGAACACTGTTGGAGCTAACAGCCTTATTCGACATCAGCAAGTGGTAACAAAATGGGGGTTTTACTGCAGTTTTTATTGACAATGAATTCTTCCTAGTAATTTTCCTCCAGTTTTGATATTGTACGGTTGAAGGGTGCCCTTATGTCTTTTGAAACAGTCAACAATAATAAACTTTTGGGTTTCATGGACTTCCAGGCAAAAAAAATAAACTATGTTCTTGTGCTTGTCTACTGTATCCTGTCCTGCAGAAAACCAGACCTTATTTTATAAATATTGTTCAAAATACAATGTGTAATTGTTCTGCTGACATTTCCCACGTCACTGACATTGTTAATTAGCAAAAATATTTCATATTCAGCTCTTGTTGAAGCAAGGGAGCAAAGGCCTGGAAGCATCTTGCTAGTCCCTGTACTGCATGTAAATGATGGTTTGTACTTAACAAAGTGCAACAATTAGAAGCTACTTTGGATTAAACCTGAGACTGTGGACTCTAGTGTGGCAACACTGAAGGAAAGCTGTGTAGTCTCCATGGCACAGATAAAAACTTTGTCCACATTACTGTGTTCAGCAAATCCCTGTGACTGTCAGTTCAGTGTGTAACACCTTCAAGAGGTAGTGAATTGATTTACCTTGGTGAGGAATTATGACAGTTGATAACAGCATTTCAGTGGGGATGGATTTTTTCCCTTTTATTGAGAAGTTCAACCCACACTAAAATAATCTGCATCAGAACAAATCTATTATTTCAGTGGCATAAACAGTATCTGATGCCCTGGTAACTACAGTACTGGTAAATAAAGAAAGAGAGTTCTAACTTCTCAAGTACAGATGCTTTAAATATTCCCTGAGCAGAACTTTCTTTCAAGTTATGCTTCCCCAATAAAAAAAAAAATATGAGTGGTTGCTTGAAAGAATTGAGAAAAGTTCTATAGTTTTATCAGCACTGATAGCTAAAGCTATCATTTTAATTACATTTAACTTATATGAGGACCATGGAAACTGGCCCAGTAGACTAGTAGAAGTAAATGTTAACTAAGCCATGTGTTAACTGCTAAAGCTCTGATGCAGGACACCTGTCAGTTATTCTTTTGATGACTGGCATTTTCCTAATTACATGCAAAAAGATGTATTAATTGGTTTTGCTATAATCTCAGTGGGCTCTCTTATTAATTAATTTATTTATGTGCATACCAAGACATCAACTGCAGTCAAAACAATTTATCATTAGCACAGACATCCTAATGCTCCTGGGGTTTTGCAGCCTCAATTTACTAGTTTTATCAGAAAACATGATTCACCTCTTGTCCAAGGATATCATATTTAATTAACCTTTCACAAAACTTTCCCAGTAAGTCTATATTTGGAAAAAAATGTACACATATAATGTCTAGCCCCAAACATTCTGTATGTTAAAATCATCAGTGGGATTATATTTCAGGTTAAAAAGAAAAAAACAACCCATCTTTGTAAAATCCTGAAGTCTATTTCAGAAAATAGATTTAGATTATAGAGTTGCAGAGCTTTCTGGGTTGGAAGGGACACACAAGGGTCATCAAGTCCAAATACTGACTCGAAACAGGGCAATCTAAATGTTAAACCAGTGTTGTACAAATGCTTTTTGGAGCAAGCTTGAGGCCAAAATAATTTCCCTAGAGGCTTGTTTTAGTGCTTGCAAAGAAGACATTAAAATAAGATGATCTGAAATTGGACCGGCCTTTTCTGTCTCAATAATAAAATGCCTTAAAAATTATAAACTGTCTAAACTGTTTCTTAAAAAATATTAATTTATAATTAATTTAGAGTTAATTACTAAATTTAAAGGAAAAATAATCAGATGATAAATTGTTTTACGCCTTGACATTTCAGTTAGCATGTAGTGTACTCTTTCCATCCAAACCCAGCTGATATTTACCTACTTCAAGGGCAGGTAAATGTAAAGTACTTACCTTCTTTCCTTTATCTTTGTGAAAACCTTTATTTTGCTGGTGGCAACCATAACTGTGTCACTTTTACATCACTTGATTACAAAGAGGTTTCTGAATTTACCTCTAGTCTTCTAAGCTTTATGATCAGGTTTTGCTGTCTGCATTTATTACAAAACTCTTGTTCAAACTCTCAAAAATTATTACAAAATATTAAACAGTGCAGATATCCTCTAATCTTGAACCATAAAAGCAATTTCTGCTATTTAACATTATGGCTTTAATATCTATTTTGGAAAAATAGATGAGGAAAGATAATTAGAGTCTAAGGATTTGTTTGTTTTTCTTTCTTTAAATCAGTTTTCTTGGTTTAAATGTGTTTTAGTTCATGAAGTTAAAGAGCAGAAGTTAATGATGTGTACTTTTGATCTCACAGTGTACAATCAAGTTTACCACTGGATATGACAGCAGGAGCTGGTAACACTGGTGCAGCAAAGCGAAGACCAGGGTGGTCTGGGATTAGATCAGTTTAAATAGTTCTGGAAATCTCCTTGCTTGCACCAAGTGCTGGCTCTGGTCATGTGTATGACCTACTTCAGATCAACTGGTGAGAAAGTGCAGACCTTTGTGAGCTTTGTCTGGAGGAAGGTGAACTCCACAGCACATGAAGTTCATACACTCCCATGTTTCATTTGCATTGTGTGCTGTTTTGACATGACTGGCTGGGTAGTTCATTCATGTGGCCTCTACACTTCTGGGCCCAACTAGATACCACCTCCTGACAGAAAGTTTTCTCTGCAGTTGAAAGCACTCTAAATTTAATAGAATCATAAAATCATAGAATGATTTGGGTTGAAAGAGACCTTAAAGATCATCTCATTTCAACCCTCTGCCATGTGCAGGGACGCCTTCCAGTAAGCCAGGTTTCTCAGCCTCAAAATGTGTTTTACACTGAGCAATAAGTCACTTGCATTCTTGTCTTTTAGGAAGAGGTGAAGATTTGTTCTTTTGAAAAAACTTCTTAAAAAACACAATGGTCTTTACAGAGCTCTCAATACATTTGCTTTGCAAAATCATGTCTGCTCTGCGATATGGGACCACTGGAAAAAATTTAACACTGTGTCCCAAGAACAAAAAGAGAAAAAGTGCCACCTAGCTCTTTGTTTATTATTATGTGGGACTGGATAAGGATTTATTTGTGTGACAATCCTGCCTGTGGTTTGGAAAAGGGTATTGACATACTGCAGTATGAAGATGATCCCAGAATCAGAATGGCGCCTGGCAACAGCCCTAAAAATCAGTCTTGTCATACAAAGCTCTCTAGGAAGAATACAGACAAGACTTCTTTCTCTGTCAGATTTCTGGATGATAATCCTGTTTTAGGGTGGGAATCTGGTCAGATTTGGGTTTTGTTCTAAATATTTTGTTTACCTTTCTCAATAGACACTGAGTCTTTTTCACTCTTATCCAGATTATTGCTTATGTCATGGAGGGATCATTCATGCCTGTGCATTTAAAGATTTTCTGTACCTAACCAGGCCACTGGACAGAATCCATTTCCTTCTTGTTCTACACTAAGTCTTGCATATGGGGAGCTGGATGTATGGTTCCTCTGCATTCACAACAGTGGCCTGTTTTTCCTGTCTGCCTTTTATGCCGTGCAGACTTTAAATTATGACCATTATTATATTTAGAAAAACACAAAAACTTGATCCATGCTCTTTTTAAAGTGCATAGAAATTCATAGAATATCTCGTAAAGCTCTGTGAAGTAGTATGGTGAGGGGCTTCATAGCACAAAACTTTGTGTTTCAGCAGGAAAACTGGATGGCTTTCTGTAAATGTGTATGGGTGTCTCATATAAAACCCTGCTATTCCAGCTGGAATTCTGCTTATTGAATACCTAAGCATGCACAAACAACAAGGCACTGAAAAGGTGACAGGCTTAGGTCACCACACTTCTAATTTCAAAAGTTGTAACTATGTTCATATCGATGTAAACTTTGTGCATGTCTGCAGGGGGTACAAAATGCAACTTTTGCACATGAAAGCATTCTGTTGTAGCTCCAGCATCAGTCACTATATTTTTCATTTCAGAATGGGTAGTTCTGGCCTTTCAAACATGAAGAATGCCAAATGGGAGCATTTTGGTGAATGATGTCAGTGTGTACCTTGCTGTGCTCCATTTAGAACTTTTGAAAATAGGCATTAGCTCATCAGGGATCTCTTCTGCCAAATGCTTCTCCCTCCCACCTTACTGCCTGTCTTTTGTGATGATAATAAGACTCTTATTGGGCATTCAGCATCTGGCAAATAACAGGAGCAGAGTGTAAAAAGAGGAATATTTAGTGAGCTACTAAAAGATTGCATAGCACAGAAGTATCTGTGGATTCTCAAGTTTGAGGAGAAGAGCATCAGTACCATGTTGCTGACAGTCTGCAATGTTCAAGGTGACTGGACAGAAAAGTTCACAGCTAAGGAATGACGGGATGTGATGTTGTGGAAAGTGTGAATAGTCTGAGAATGTTCTAGAAAGCATATAATGCTCCCCCATCTTTTTTTCTCTGAAACTGCTCCCCTGCCTTAGGCAGCTTCATCTGATGTGGCACTGAACCTCTCTTACTCATGTAAGTGTTGGTAACCACAGATGCTCCTACCCAGAATTTCCACTTAGATAATGCCACATTCTGAGCTGCTGCACCGACACGGGTTTCTGCCATGTCTTTCCATCTCTCAAGTGTGACCAGGAGAAAACTTGCAATAATACCTCCCTGAGCAGTATGGCACAAAGACCTTCTCCATCTTCACCCCTCAGAATAGTAGCACTGGACTATAGTACCAGGCAGTCCTGGCAAAGGCAAGTTTTAGGGACCCTGGCAGAACTAGTAGCAATACAAATATGGCTTGGACTCAGATTACATGCTTTCACTAGCAAAGCAGTAGCCTTCTTTCTGCCTCAGTTTACCTGCCCTTCAGCCTCTGTGCATTTTCAGTGTAAAACTGACTACATGAGGTATGACTGGTTCTGTGGTCTCACATGATTGACCACCCCATCTTTCAATTTCTTTAGAGGAATCTGCAGGAATATCATCTGAATTCAACCATTTGGTAATTATAGGACTGGCATCTTCAGGGTGACAAGCATATCACTGTACTGCACAAGAATCTCCATCCGAACCTCACTGAAACTTTACCACTGCCAATCCAAACATCTCACCCAGACAAGACTCAGTGAGACAAGAATCACCTGCTCCTGCTGTTGGTCTGCCAAATGTTGCCCAAATGTTGTTGTTGATTCTGGAAGTGTTCTTGATCCTATTTTTGGAAGGCTAAAAATGACACCAGCTTTATGCAGCAGTGTGGCTGGATACTGTTAGAACAAAATCAATACATATAACATTGTATTTCATGGAAACAGTAATAATGTGGCCGAGTACACACTATCCCTAGGAGATAAGCACCTGCAGAACTGCCACTCAGGGATAGTACCTGTGTAAGACATTACTGTTAATAACATTACTGTGGATACATTATAAAGTAAATAATAGTTGACAGATATTGCTGAATGTTGCGTATCTTGCTTGACTACTGCTGCTAATTAGTAGCTTTTCAAAGTAGAAAAAAAGGTAGATATAAAGTCTCTCTCTAAAGCAAGAAAAGAATGTCATACCGTATGAGATTATTACAAACCATGTATCTGGTTTACAGGATGTCACATAATCTTACATTTAGGATTACCATCCTGCATTCTGCACTGATTTACCAGAAATGAAAGCAGATAATTGCCCATTGGAAAATGGCAGATCCAGAAGAGCTAGAACTAGAAGATCATTATGTATTGAAGGTTCCCAAATGTTTGACATACTACATAAGAATTTCTCATTCTCCTATTTCTATTTTTATTTATCTTGAATAGAAAAGAGCAGCCTTTGCTCGCAAGAGCTTTCTTCAGTATTTCTTAATACTTAGTACATTAGTATGATGATAACTTACTTAAGAAATAAAACACAAGGGTTGAAAAGTATTGGTTCAGCTTCTCTCAATCTAAATTTCACATGAACTCCAATCTTACTCAAGATTCAGACTGTTAAACCTCATGCTGGCTTAGACTCCCTGGTTCCCGAGTGCTAACTTAGTACAGACATGTTTAAAATCAGCCTTAAAATACTTATCGATGATAAATTTATCTCCAATATGGAATGGTTTTATTGTGAGCCACAGATGTGTCTGTACTGATGCAAACTTCAATGAAACTTAGTCTGGGGAGTTACAGAGATATTATATATATATATTTCTATCCTCCATACAGTAGAAGATTATGAAATGAATTGATAATATCCAAATTTGGATTGATCTCCTAGCATTCTAAAATGTTAAAACTCCCAGCATTCTATAACTGTTCAGCCTATTCCTTGGTTTTTCTGATTGTCCTTTATTGAATGAAAACCACAGACTGACAGTGCACAATGACTCATCTAGGAAAGAGATTACTTGGATTTAGACCATCTTTTATCTGAGGGTGGTGGGACTAGCCTCACATCAGGCAGAACAGCCTGATGTGAGACTCTTTCAGGACACAACACACCCAGCTTCAGCAGTCAGAGCAGAATCCCCTTTGAAAAGGTAGAACACAGTTTAATGGAGACAAAGAACAAATGAGACAACGCTAACTGCAGGCTGCAAACACAAAAATTCACCCTTGAAGAAATATATATTATACTACGATACTATGATCAGTCAAGTGTCTTTATTTTCTAGGCTTATTTTAATATATTATAGGGATAATAAGTGTACAGGATGAGGATTTTCAGGACATATTTCTAGGATTTTAATAGAGCATTAATTTAAGATTGCACAGATGTTATATAATCATTAACTTATATGGAAAAGACTCTAAATATTAGATGACAAGGTTTATGTCATGGTTGTTCTTACAGAATGCTAACTACTGTAAGCAAGAATTGATTTGATTGTGGATCATCTATTTTTGTTTCCCAGAAATAATCATTTTACTCAACATTTCCTGCACTAAGATGCACAACAGACAAAAAAACCTCAAGCTCACTGAGTTTGTGATTTTCTTAGATGAAATTAAAGCAGCCTTTTTTCCTTAAAAGTGTGTTTGCAAACAGGGACTGATATGCTTGCTGGGCAGGTGATTTCCAGATAAAACAGTTTGGCAAACATGTGGATTCAGTCTTGCAGTTACAGCAGAACCCATTTTGATTAAGGAAAATGGCAAAGGCCTTGATTTTATTTGAGAAGGAATAAACGCAGGATGGCTGGTAAAATGGTGATGTTTTAATCATTAGAGAGAACACAAAGATTAGAAACAGATACTTACATGTACAGTGGCCCTATGATTATGATTTTTCTCATTTCTGTAGGACAATCCTACAGGAAAAAGGTATTTAATGATTAACTACAGTGCCCAAGCTCAAAGCACTAGCATTTTACAATAGTTGTATCTGGCTATTTCAATCAAAATTTTAACCAAAATTGTAAGCATTTTATACATTTCTAGCATGTTATTTTATTGAAACTGTTCTTTAAAAAAATATTTTTCTGCCTTCAAGGCAAAGGAGCTAAATCTCTTCATGAACAAAAGCATCATCAGATATGGTACAGATTCACTAGGTGGCAGCATAGCTAGCAATTTTCTGAAAAACCTATCTCATATTCCATGTATGTTTTAGATGTTTTTTGGCCAAGCTGGATATAAAAATAGACAGAAAAATAGCCTACTAGGAAGCCAATATCAAGAAATAGTAATTAATTTAACTTATTATAATAAATCATTCTTTCAGAACATGTACTGATTTAAGGCTATGCTGGGTATCTGATAAATGACATACATATATTACGGGGTGGTAAAAATCTAGAATGAAACAAGAGAAACAGAAATTCCTAAAAGAGGGTTCAACCATAGCTTTTAGTCAAGTCTATAGCAGATTAACTATGAAGTGCAGTTTCAGAATGCTAAAAAGAAAAAAAAGTAACACACAGCTGTTAAAAGGTATTAGAAGTAATTTGAGTTGGTCCTAAGCAAGGGAGAAATTAGGTAAAAATTGCAGAGGTTTAACCACAGTATAAGCACTGCCTGTACTTTCCAGAACCAATAGGTATAGGGCAAACAGTAAGCAGAGAAAGCAGATTACCTCTGTGTCTGACCATTTTCCAAGCAAGAATGACGCTGTGGACTCATAACCAAAGTCACCTGGGTCTGTATGAGACTGAAAACAGATCTGATAAGTTTGCAATATTTTCTCTGATTTCATGGTCAGATTGTAAATGACAGCTTTTTTCTCTTCTCCTTAGAAGAAAAAAAATGGCTTAAAACATTCTCAGCAGGGAAAATGGATATGAAAATACATTTTTAAATTGGACTGAAATAAATCAGTCTTCTCAACTTCAAAGATTCAGATGAACCAATTGACCCTTCTCACCTCTGTACACACCTTACAACCAACATTCATAAAATCAGAATAGATAATGATGATTTGCTAAAATATTCTATAAGAAAGCTCTTTCCTGCTACAGGTCAACACAAGTATCCAATAATCTCAATTCTGCAATGCTGCCCTCAGCACTTATGCTTAAAGCAGGACTGCAGTGCTGCTGTTGCTGTGAGCTCATGGTCAAGCCAGCCATGCAGTACTTAGTCAGGAAACCTTTTCTTTGTCTGATTTTCCTTCATTAATGACTATGAGATCAGTTTTTTTATATCCCAACCTTTAGGATTAATCCCTGTCCTGCTAAGTCAAGCATCTTTTTTAGCAGTTTCTCCAAAGTACTTTTGCAGTGTAGTTTGGGGATGTTTCTTGTGCCTTGGACAATTTACTTTCTCCTAGGGAAGGGACAAGGCTGGGGGATGACAGATAGTGGCACAGTCCTGAGCTAAATCCCCGTTCTGGTATTTAATCACAAGGATTGGCTGCCATTCACAAACTGCTTGAGCTGTGCACTTGAGGTTTAGGATCCCAGCATCCTAAATGCTGATGAAATCCCCTGATGAAATTGCAGTTGTGGTCAATCTGGACTGAAGCATGCTTTTAGACTGGCAAGCAAAAGACCTATATCTCTGAAATTACATATAATATGTTGGACATGTTGCTGTTCACGATTAAATGGAACAGATTTTGCATTTTTATAGTGCTTGCATATATTTTAGAGAAAAGGAATAACAGAAAAGAAGTGTATTTAGCAAAACTCTCTAACTTTAATTCAAATTAGGCATAACATAGGCAACTAACTAAAATCATTATTTCTGAAAAACAGTACAACAAAGACAAAATAAAACACTTAAATATGTTCATCTATTTTTAGAAACTGTACATGCTGATGTGTAAAATATAAACCTCTGTTTACTTGTTCAAATCCATTTTCTTGAGGAAAATTTATACTATATCTTCAACCTTTCTTTTCCTGAGTATGGGCTAGAGGACCAACTGTCAAAATTTCAAGCCTTGATGACAATCTCACTGGAGAGCATGAAAGTCTTGCTGCTGCTTCTGCTGCTGCTGCACTAGCATGAAGTTTCTCCAGTTTCTTTGAGCTTCTTCTCAGTCATCAGGACTTAGACCAGGCCTTGCCTTCTGCATCTCAGAAGCCATTGGCTGGATCTTTGGCTTTGGAGAAGGGTGAGGCAAGGAAATGTGATTCCTCTGTCAGCTGTTGTGGAAGCAGATAACCCCACCTTGCAAAAGGCTTGCAAAAAGGAACAGCTCTAAAGCTGTATAAACAATTTGGATTAAGAAACATTAAACACATTCACACCTGCTTTAGGGCTCTGAATCTGTAGCTCTGAAAAATGTCATCTATTTGAAGAAAAGCAGCCCTTTTTTTTCAGCAAACATTTGCTTGGAAATGATAAATTTATTTTTGTGCTCTTAACATTCCTGTTACCTTTACCCATTTATTGCCCTATTATTTGAAATATACATTGATTACCACCGGACAACAGCCACAAATAATATTAAGTCATTCCCTTCTTTGCCTTCTCTTTTTGGCCTGTAAGCTGAAGGTATTTCAAACAATTCTACATACAATCACTGAGCTTTAAAATACAAACAAACAGTAAATCAGGAACAATCTGCTTCCAAGCATTGAAAACTGGAATATGTATGATTCAGTTTTATTGTTAAATGCATGAAACTTTGAATTTCATTGGAAAGCAGTCAGACTCAAAATGTAAATGACAGACAAATCCTTGTTTAAATTACTTACATGATTTAGACACCACTGAAAAACAATCACTGAACAAGAGTATTTGAAGTGAGATTTGATTTTACAAGGTATTCAATTACAGGTAAAGTATTGCAGGCTTGATTTGAATCAATCTGCAATTTAAAAGTCACGAAGATTAGGAAAAACAGAGTAATGATTCAGACATTCAGATGAGGAAACTATCAGGTGTATCTTTAAAAAACAATGAACAGGGTAGAAAATCAATGAGCAATTTAACCAGATAAACACATGTTAATATTTGATGTGTACTTCAAACACAGCACTGTGATCCTGGCAACATGTCCCAATTCCAGTAATATTTCTGAAGTCAAGGGAATTGTCTGCTTAAAAAAGGTCCTTGATCATGTGTAAGGTTCTCTATTCTTATATGCAAAGCCATTGGGATTGAGTGCTGCATTTAAATCTTTGAAAAGTATATTCAAAGGAATGTAGAATTTTCCTGCAGAAGTTTCTGCAATATTGTCAGTGGTGTGGAAGGCATTGAACTGTATTTCAATAAGCCTGGCTACCACAGAGTGGTACCACCACAGTCAAAGTGGTGTATGAGTTTTGAAAGCACCTGAGAAAATAGTAAGGGCAGAGATAATAGGAGTATGATATTTAAGTTTAGAACCCAATGGAAAGGCAAATGGGTGTATTAGCAAGGTGGCTGCAGATGCATTGTTGTATTTGCATTACATATTGATAAATTCACTTAGGGAACAGGGTGGATCCACGCTGAGTAGTTGCAATTAACTTTTATAGGTATAAGAATGTGTGTAGGCCAGACTGTTTGAGAGCAGATCAAGATTAAATTTAATTTACCTTCACTGTTTTTTTTGTAGCTATTGCAAAAGATAAACCCCGACTTGCTAACTTGAGATAAAAGGTGTTAGCTAATATCTAAGACAAGAAAAGCACCAGACATATTATGTAATGTAGACAAAATTCAGTTCTATCCTCCCTCATCTGATAAATCTGCCTGAAATGAGTAAACTTTAATTTTCTAAAAGTCATAGCTGTAGAGTCACAGAATAGTTGGGGTTTGAAGGGACCTCCAGAGATCATCTGCTCCTTGCTCAGGTAGGGCTACGGCGAGCCATTTGCCCAAGGCACTGGCTTTTGAGCTTCCCCAAGGATAGAGACTCCACAACCTCCCTGGGCAACCTGTGCCAGTACTCACAGTAAAACAGTGTTTCCTGATGTCCACAGGGACTCCCCTGGGTTTCACTTTGTGCCCATTGCCTCCTGTCCTGTCACTGAGCACCGCTGAGATCAACATGCACACTGACAATAAGTAATACAATCACTAAGGGACACTGCAACCAAAATATATTTTTCAGTAGCTCTACACTTTGACACACTCCACTGAAGTCAGAATATCCTTCCTTTAGAAGAGGACTAAGCTGAATGCTATAGAGGATCTAAATTAAAATGAATTATCTATGTGGAGACTATGCAAAACAGCAAATGAAGTTTAAGTTTATGCCCTATCTTGCCTCACAACAACTTTTCTATGCACATGTGCCCTGAGACTGGATTCTTAGTGACTTTCTTTCATGCTATGGAGATAAGATTCCAGATTTCTCCACAGGTCAATAAACCAGAGCCATTTGAATGGAGCCCAGTGTTTTAAAAGTCTTTCTGAATGTTTTTCACTGCAAGGATTTCCTGTTTCCAGAATTCACATAATCGTAGACTGCATAGGCATCATCACAAGACTAAAGGTAGGTACTTTGCCAGTATTTCTAACATCCCCTTTTGAGTCATCATGACCTGAAAAAACCTTCTGTAAAGAATAGTTTTGTCATTTTGTCTAATTTTTTGGTTAGAAACATGTGCTATAAGAACAGGGTCAAATCAGAATGGCACATGGGGTAGAGACTAAGGCTGAGGATCGTGGCACATCAAACTTCTGTTGCCTGTGACATGCTGCTCTACAGACTGCTGAGCTGCTCTTCTGTGGACCTTGCACTCCCATGAATCCCTTGTCTGTACTGCACATCCATTTCTTATCTAAAATTTGCACTGAGAATGTCATGGGATGCTCATTGCCCTTAAATAAATGAGTTCCTATATTTACATAGTAATTTTTTACTCCAATGCACTTTCAAAACACTTCATAAAATTGGGATATTTCCTATGACAGCCAACTTCTAACAAGCTTTGTTGTTCTCTGTCATGCAACAGATGGGTTCTCTGTACAACTGAGTGCAAATATCACTCAGCTGCACCTGGTGTCATTGCAATTCTAACATTTTTATGTTTCATACCTGCATTTTTGGGCATTGCCTTTTCATTATTTTTATTCCAGAAAGCCAATTTTCAACCCAAACCCCTCTAATTAATTGTATGTGTGAAGAACTTACACTTGGGCTGACTCCCACACTTTGATAATGAAAATTCATTACTCCACATGGTCCTGAGCCAGTATTCTTGAACCCTTCCTCTGTCATGAGTCTGCATATGCTAAGGTAGGGAAACAAAGGCTCTGGCAATAAACATGAAAGCATGCCCAGAAATCCTACTCTATCATGTTCTTCCGGCCGTGACAGTCCCTGACTCCAGAGGGAAAAACACTGTAGTAGGAAAATATATGAGACCTGCCTGTTCAGCATGCCTGGCATTAATCTCAGCTTGTCAAGTGCTTTTAAAGGCATCAACATCACAGATAAATCACAGGATTTTAGTTGAATTAGACTTGTTAGCAGCAAAGTTCAAATAAAATATACTTTTAAATTTATTGCAAATCAGGAGTATTTTTACCCCCTAAAGATATGCACTTAAGATTTCCTCTATGGGAATACGAAGATGCTTCAGGTCCCATGGTAAATAAACAGTAGAGTTGAAACACAGCTGATGACTAAATGAGAAATGGAAGCTCATATGTTTCAGTCAGTAGTGTACAGACATGCTATCTAACAACTGGTGAGAACAGGAGTGCTGTGACAATTGGAAACTGTAGAGGGAAATTTACTGAAAATAATAAAAAAAAGGTAAATATTCACATTGGAATAAAACTGGGAGACCAATGTTAACATCATTACCCTGACATCTACATGATGGCTTTCAATAACAGATAAAATGGTAGTAAGAACTAGGTAGTGCCTTCCTCTGCCATATCCAGGGCACTAATTTCACATTAAAGTCAATGACATTTTGAGAGCAGATGGGTACATAACAAACTGTCAGCTTATGTATAAATAACTGTAACAGAACTGCTCTCCTGAGGAAGACGTTATCCAGCTTTGGTCAAGCTGTGAAGAAAAAAAGATATTTTCAGAAGAGACAGTAAAATAAACAAACTAGACTCTACAAAATTCCATGTACTTCATTTCAACACAAAGAATGAATTGATATTTTGGAAAACTTCATTAACAGAGGCTCCAGCCAACCTGTTATGTGCTCATCAGCAGATGTGCTGAAACAATTAGCAACATGCTCAGGTAGTCAAGTAGAGCTTTTTGTTCCAGAGTACCTCCTTTAATTTAAATACAGTTGGAAAATTGCTTAAAAATGTCTTAAAAAGAAAGTTCTTCTGTTATGAGGTTAATATGTTTTGACATGATCCCTTTCCATCTTTTGCACTTTAGTGAAGGTGTCACTATTTCTCTGAAGAGAATAGTGCTGTACTTAGCATTTTGATATAATAAATCGTGGGAGATGTATGGAAATAATGAATAACAGATTTCCCTTTCTCAAGCTCCTATGTTAATTACCATTTAAACAAATCTAATTTTCACAAATAACTATTCAGTTATAACCCATTCATAAATGAGATTTGAGACACTATTGTGATAAAACAGGCTGAATGGTAGATTGATATGATTGTCATAGAATTATTTATAATGGAAATGTAACACATTAATGAATGGCTCCACTGTTATTTTTCTTGCTCTCTTAAGCATTTTATGTCAATAATTTACTGGAAATAAGCAAGATATTACATGTTCATATCTAAATCATCCCTTACAGTCATTTAGAATCCTTTAAGCAGTACAAAGAAAATTAAAAACATAAATAAAAACCTTCAATGGTATCTTTTTACAGAGGTTTTCCTTATCCCCCAATTTTCCCTTTTATGTTTTAACATAGCTACCCCCACAGTTTCTTCTAAGAAAATTTCCTGACATGAACTATGCTGAGAATCTGCTGTATTCTGGGTTACTGGTTCATAAATGAAAATGTTGTTTACAGGTTTCTAACTCATGTCTACATAAATGACAGACAGCAGAATGTCCTTTAAACTGGGCTAAAAACGTTGAGTATTTCTTCACAGTTTTTTTGTTTTGTTTTTTGGGACATATCTTTAAGTTTGATTGCTTTAGCATATGATCCTCTAAAAGAAATGTACCTTCCAGTATGTCTTACTTGATTCTTGTGGGAAAACTTAAATCCCTATGCAAAGCAATATTTCTGAGGTAGGAGGGAAATAAGTATTTTTTCAAGCAGTAATTATAATATTTTTGTATGTATGTATTAAAAATCCACTATTTATGAGCACAAGTTCCATGCCAGAAAAAAAATCCAAAATGTTTTCAAAGGTGATAGGAAACATATAGGTTATTGCCCCATATTATCAAGAATGTGTTGATGGGGCATATGTCTACAGAAATAGCTCTCATGCAGACCCAAATCAAAAAGGCATGAAGTCACTCTGTCTTCTTTCCTTCAGGGCTTAGAATGTTTCTTCACTGTTTCAGAACACTTCCTGAGGAGGGCAAGTAAAATATCTGAAGACCTTGCTGCTGAGCTAAACTGTACTCTGGAAACTACATGATAGTAAGTTTTATCTAATAGTCATATTTTAGAAAAACTCTAATAAGAATTAAGACTCTAATCTTATTATTTTTATAGCACAAAGACCCTAAGTCATCACTGAGTCAGTACAGCAGAACAGTCAGAACACTGTCCAAACCCATGGGGTCTTCAGTCATTTAAACATGTTTATTAATGTTTTAAGTATGTCTTGAAATGCTTATTTTATGGTGTCTGCACCTTGAGGAGGCTCAAGCCACACTTCATTAAGAGAAATATTTTGGGTACCGAATTTAAAGGGAGCCATGTCAACAAAAATTGGATACCTCACTTAATTTTTCTGATTTGTTCTTAATTTTACACTATTCCCTCAGTTTTAGACAGAGAACATTGCTCCCTAAGTCCATACACTAGCTTCTATCACCACTGAAATGTAAAAATCAAAACCAGAGCCATTCTTCTTCTCTAAAAACCTGCCTCAGGATTTAAGCAGCAAACTGTCAGTCCCTTCTTAAATCTTCACTAGATTTAAAAAAAAAAAAAAAAGAGTGGTGGCTGAAACCAGATGCTGAGAGGACTGGTGAGAAAAAATTTACAAGGACTAATCTTTTACAAAGGATAAAATCCTTGAAATACCAGGTAATATAGACCATAGATTTAAGTTTTGTTGGAACCAAAGTGTTGGATTGGACATAAATACCATTTTCTAGTCTGCTTTAATTGCCATACTTGGTAGTCTTTGTTACAGAATCATTCAGCATTTGTCTTTTAGAAATAAGCACAAAAAGTAACAGAACAACAAAACACAATCTCTCTTTCATAAAGCTTGGAAATGGTGACTGATATTTTACAGTACATTTTCAAGAAGACCTGATGCTTAAGGTTTTGTGCACTTTCTCAAACTTTTAAAATAAAAGCCAACTTCTGTCTACACTCTCAGTGGGACACATTTTTTCAGGAGACATGGATAATCGCATCACACGGGAAGACCCTCACAATAGAAAGCTTTTAATACCCTCATGCTTTTTTAACACAGCAAGCTATTTTTCAGTTCCAGTTTCTATTTTGTCTAGAAACAATAATATTTAGGAACCCCACTAGTAGCAGTGGTAGGTAATTATTTACACATTTTACAAAATAAGACTGAATTTACTACATAGATACGGCTTTTTGTCTATGGAGGTATGTAACAGAGGAATAATTGATTCTTTCTTCAATCATGCATTTTGGTTGGGATATATGTTTTCAAACGTGAGTCATCTATTCACTTCTCCTAGTGCTTCATAGTTCTCTCCACCCCAACAATAGTGAGAAAAAATTGGGATGGCATGGAATGGCACGAAGACTGAACTCACTATCACCACAACTGAAACGATCACAGATAATTACTATATGACATATAAAATACTTCAGTGACATAATTCAAAATTGTGAAGCAGTTATACTTTCTCCATTATTTAGATTTTCATTCAGAAGAGCAACAATACTTTTCTCAAAGACGGTCCTGCTTCACTTGCTCCTAATTTCCTCTAAGTCCCCAGCGGAATTTTATCTGGAGACAGTATGATTGATGCTCATGACAGCACTTGCATGGGAAGCTTTTTATGAAATTAGTAAGGTAAGTTGCACAGTATATTGCTTTTTATTATCTTCCTAGAAATAAATGATGAAAAGATGGCAATCCTGTAAGCCATCTTCTCTTTTGCTGGCACTATTTCTGGCACTTCAAATGCAGAGACAAATCCTTATGCCAACAAAGAAATACTCTACCGGCTGCCCCAGCATCCCACCTTCTTGCCTTGACTTGAAACAGCTCAAACAGAAGAGCTGTGTTTTTTGATTCAGTATCAGGAAACCTTACATGCAGAGAAGAAAAAGTGTCTGCTTCAAACAATTCAATAATCTGAGAAAAGATTATACTTTCTGTATATTTGTTCTTTAAAAAAAACCAAAAAATTCCACTAGTGCTTTATTTATTGAGTGCTTCTGGTATGATGGACATAAAAGCTATATGTTACTTTCCAACTTTCTTCCAAGATGAGGTTGCTGTTTAAGGATGCCAACTGGAGAAAGTCTCCCAGATACAGGCCAAAGTAATTAAACTGCACAGACTTTAATAACAAACTGAAAAGATAGAAACACCTTTTGAGAAAATTTTTTCCTCACTATCCTATGCATTAGAGTTCCACTTCATAGGTTCATTACTTCCTTTACTCTGTGCATTGTTCAGAGCCTTTTCATCTATATGTGCACAATAAATAATGGTTCTATTTCTGTGATTTTTATTAGACACCAACATTGTACATTCTAACATATCCAGGCATTCGTAATATATAATAATGCATTCTTCAGATGAACATTTCAAATAAAGCCAAAATAAATTTTTGTTCTGCCAGTGGAACATGTTGAAGACAAACTGAATTCTTAAACCACTTCAAGACAGATTAAAACCCACTCAACTCAAACACTTGTTTCATACTTCAGCTGTTAATAAGAGAATAGATATTCCAGCAAATTCTTTTTTCTATACAGAAAGCCATGTATATTCTCAGTGCTAGCAGAGAGAAAACCTTGACTTTCGACTTCAAGAAACTACCAAAAAAGCTATATTTTTAATATATATAGGCTTTAATCATACTTGGAATCCTGAGTTTCTATGCTTTTAAAAAAAGTTAGGCTGTAGGAAAGCATGAAAGGATTAAGTTAAATCAGCATTTTAAGTGCTGTTGACAGCTCACAAATCATCTGGAAGCAGACATTTCTTTCTGTATTCTCACTAGTTTCAGAAACTGGTTGAAGTAAAGTGCAAGCCAATAAATGGCAAATTACATAGTATTGCATGCTGTGTAACTATTGTTAAGATAAATAGTGACACATGCCAAGATTCTCTGTAGGATTCTGACATTTTCTTGGCACTGTGTTTCTTGGCTTTCTTTGCTGTTACCAAATACCTGCACTGTACTTCTGCTAAACAGGATCTCACTGATTTCCCTCGGTGGCATACAGCTGCAAACGGAGGAGAAGTTGTCTGCCATGAAAAGCTTCCAGCTGAGTAAAGACAGTGTGTAACAGATGAGTACCAGGAATTGAACCGGTCAGCTTGAGAATCACTGGCGTCGGCATTGCAGCACCCCATTCGCTTTCAAGATTTTTCTAGGCAATACAGAAACAAGTTTCACACTGGTGTTAGAACCAGTCATGTAGCTCTGCTGGTATTGATGATGAGCTCCTGGTAGGCCTAATGGCACCAGAGAAGAAAATAAAAAAAAAGAATTAATTACCTGTTAACCATCTTGTTGTTTGGTAACAGAGACTGGTCTAAGGGGCAAGGAAATAAGCTGTCAGTATAGCATGTATAAGCCAGTATATAGCATGTATGTAACCAGTACAGCATAGGATAGGAAAAAGCAGTAGGGACACCTCTTCTAGACCTCTCATGGTGAGGAAAGGTGGGTTTTGTTTGAAAAGAGACAGTGGGATTATTCAGATCGTTTATGACTGAATTTTGGTTACTAGCTTGTATGTCCTGAGTATGTGGAACTGGTTGGATATTTAATACTTAGACACTATTTCAGTCTTTGATTGCTTAAGCATTTTCTCATGTAGAGATTAAAGAGCTTAGATCTTGTACTTTTAGAGGCAGAAATCAGTCATTAAGGCAGAATTATGTTTGCAGTTATGTGTTTATTATTTATTGACTAACAAATAATTTAATTATCACCAAGAAATTCTTGACACTCATTCACTGCTTATAGAGACCATATTCTTGCCAATAACACTAAAAAATGATGGTTTGAAGATTTCTTTTATGTCTTAATCAGAATTAAAGGGATAACAGATGTAGACTATTTTTTAATATATAATATGGAAAAAAAGGTACATAAGATAACAGTACCACAGTACAATTCACAGTAAGTCTTAGCAAAAATAAAAACTTATGGTGTCATTTATTCTCACTGTAATGGTCTGGACCTGCCTACAGCTCTTTACCTCTAGTGGTGATCCTTTCAATCTTCAGTTTCATTCGTTTTTCAAATTCAGGATATTTCACATTTACCTCGTTATCACACAAGAGAGTCAAGGGTCACAATTTTTAGCCAAATTCGAAGTAGAAATGAATCTGGATCTTAGAAAAATATCCTGTCCAAAGCTAGAAGAATGCCAGCTTTCTCTTTAATTGGATTAAATTTATGGAAGACACACAGTTTAATACACCCACTGCCTTGCTTATTACAGTAAATAAATGGCTTTTCATAGCATGAACTGAAAGGTGTAGGTTGGAATGGAAATTAGTATAATACTGTTTACATCCCAACTTTCAAATAAAAATATTCCATGCCTGTCAAACAGAGAATCTCACTCATGAGGCTAAAATTACTGATTCTTGCTATAATCTCAGAAGTAGCCACATGCATAATTAATGTACTAAATGTTTGTTTTACTGAGTGTTAGCAATATCAGAGTTGACATTTAATGCCTGAAATATTGGTCTTGACATTGTTGGACTCTCCAGAGATGTGCAGATGACTGAGATCTGAAGAGTGTTAGGGCCTTATTCTCTTCTTTCCTTTCTACTGCAGATCAGGAGCAAATTCCTTAAATCAATGGTTTTAAGGTCCATATAAAACTGTTGTGTTTAGGAGAAGGAGCAGACACTACCCAGCTTTAAGAATGCACTGGTAGAATTTTAGAAGGCTCCAGGCAACACAGGCAAGTAGCAAAACTGAACTTCATCTGCTTGCAAAACACATCTTCTCAATGTCTGTCACTAGGGTGGGCAGCTCCTGCGCTGTAATCCACAGCAATCTCCCACAAAATGTGTTGCCCACACTAATTTAAATTATCAAATTTTTCTACATATAACTTATGGATCATATATAAAACCAACAATTATGTGGTTCACTGTCAGTGGGTTTTGCACATACAGCAAATGCATGGGGAAATCTACGCTAGTTCTCATCTAGTAACAGTACTGAAATTAGTCTTCCAACCTATTCACTCTGTCCCCAAAACCACACTGGTTCTTTCTGTCACTTGCCTAGGGTTTTTTTTTTTTTAGGATGGGCACTGTTAGAGACCATAAACCATCTGAGGATTTATGAGGATGGTTTCTTCATGACAGATAGTATGGGGCTAGCTGTTGGGAATTCTGCTGTTGATAAAATGGGGATGCATTAATTGCTGCCGAGCAGTGCTTATCTAAGAGCCAAGGCCTTTTCTGCTTCTCACTCCAATCCACCAGTGAGGAGGCTAGGGGTGCACAGGGAGCTGGGAGGGGACTGGCTAACTGGGATAGCTGACCCAAGTGACTACATGGATATTCCACAGTGTATGGTATCATGCTCAGCATACAGAGCTGGAGGAAGGAGGAAGAGGGGCATGCTCAGAGTGATGGCATTTGTCTTCCCGAGTCACTGCTATGTGTGATGGAGCCCTGCTCTCCTGGAGATGGCTGAACACCTGCCATCACCAGTAAATGAATTCTTTGTTTTGGTTTGTTTGCATATGTGGCTTTAGCTTTCCCTATTAAATGTCTTTATCTCAGCCCATGAGTTTTCTCACTTTTGCTCTTCTGATTCTCTCTGCCATCCCACCAGGGAAGAGCAAGCAGGTGGCTATGTCGTGTTTAGTTGCCAGCTGGGGTTAAACCAAGACAAGAAAAAAGGCATGGTGAGACTCTACCTAGTCCACTCCTGGAGGGAAAATAAAGGTCACTAGCAAGAACTGAACAAATATTTTGCCTTATGGATTTAAAAGCCTCAGCCTTTCCAGAGACAAGAGCAATGGTGAAAGCAGCAGCGGTTCATGTCACATGCCTGGCCAACATTTCATCATCTACTGACAGCACAGGAGGATTCCACATCAATATTTTCCATAAATTCTAAAGAAAATTTCTGTTTTTTTACTAGCAGAGATATTACATCTACTTGGGATTTGGTGGGCATATATCATCCTTTCATCCATTGCCTCTGTGATACACAGCTGGGTCTTTCAAAATTTGACATTTCTGAAGTACACAACTGCCGGCAGACCTGTCCTCTCACTAGTTGACATGAAATACATGTCACATCACACACAACCCAAATTACAGATCCAGCAATAGCTGAATGAACAGACAGAAATCTGACACTTGAAAGTGATTCTTCACTCCGTGAACCAAAACATGCTGAACAGCTGGAAATGCAATGTTTCAAACTTCTGAGCAATTGTACCCATCTCTTTGCTAGTCTGGAATTGCTGGCATGGGTGTCTCCTTGCTACAATAAGGTCATAATGGAAGATGTATTTAATGCAGAAGCCACTGCAGCCACCAGGATTATAATCTTTGTAAAGCATACGCTGAGAACTGACAACACACTGTACAACCACAAAGCAATTCTATGCACTTAGGATTGGAAGTGCTATTGCAGGATGGATGGTAGCTCCTAAGTCACTGTCTTGAGGAAAGCACCTCCTGAGAAAAATTTAGATATGCTTATACCAAGTTCAGTATTTTTCTTTTTTTGGGAGATGCATTAGGTAGAATTACGGTGAATTGAATAAAGGAAACGGCAACACTAAAGTCCAATCAACTTCTAAAATTGAAATAAAATCTGCTACCAATGCAAATCAAGTGCAGGGTTGTTTTTATCTTCTCCCCAAAAGATATGTTTGACTTGTAAATGTGGAGCGCTCCCATGCAGACTGGAGTCATCCCCTCTCCCAAGCACATCTGCTGGATTACCTCGCCCGACTGGAAGGTACGAGCACCAGGCAGATCACCTTTGCCGTCCCTGGTTGAACACGAGGGGTGGACGGGCGGCCTCAAAAGAAACCCCCCAAAATAAGCGTAAAAAGGAAAAATTGAATCATAAAATGTAATTGTATCCGAGGTAAAGAGCCCCCACATTGCGGTGAATCACACTGCGCTCCCACGGTTTCCGTCCGGCTCTCACAAGAGGTCAGGGAGGGTGGGCACCCCGCCCCACACCTGGAGGTCCCCGCTCCCCTCTGCGAAGTCAGGCAAGACCGATCCCCGCCGGGAAAGACTGGTTCCCACCGGGAGAGCCCAGGCGCCCCCGCGATACCGCGACCGGCGCCCGCGCGCTCCCTCCCGCACCGCCGCCCCCGGCAGCCCCGCCGGTGACTCCTCCTTCGCGGCCGCGGCCCCCGACCTGGCGGGGCGGAACCGGGTGCGCTACAAATCCCCCGCTCCTGCAGGGCTGCCGGCACAGCAGCGCGGGGAGGTCCCGCGGAGGAGGCACTCAGGCCGGCTGCTCCCGGCGGGAGCGGGGCACGGCTGCCTACGCTCACCCTGGGGGAGCCGGCAAACTTCCCCCGGGGCGGGAGATAGAGAAGGAGCCGCGTCCCGGTCCCGCGACTCAGCCTGCCCCTATCCCCGGCCGCCGTCCCGTCCCGGGCGCTGCCTACGGCCAGACCTGCCTAAAGCCTGCCGGGCTCGTCCCGACTGCCTCCCATCGCCGCGACCGGCGAGAGGGCTGCCCGCCTCTGCCTCGTCCCGTGGGAGCGGAGGGAAACCAGGGGGCCATTTCCATGGAGATGGGGCCGCAGCCGCGAGATTTCGGAGTGGAACTTTGTCGCGGGCGGGCGGCGGGGCCCGAGCCCCGGGGCGCTGAGCGGAGCGGTCGGGCCGGCTGTGAGTGAGAGCGAGGTCCGTCCCCTTCCCTTTCCCCCGCAGTGCCGCCGGGGGCGAGCGCCGCCCGGGCACCCTGCAGAGGAGCAGGGAAANCAGCCCCCGGGCGGCGGGCGTCCTCCTCCGGCCGTCAGTGACCGCCCCGGCCCCGCTGCTGCCTGCTCGCCATGCCTGCGCCCGCCCGCCTCTCGCCGAGCACGGTGCTGGGGACGGGCGAGGGCAGCCACCGCCCTGTCACTCCCTGAGCCAGCCACCGCCTCACCGGAGAAGCCCCTTGTCTGACGGGCACGGCGCAGCTCCGCAGCTCGCCGCGCCGGGAGGGCTGCGGGCACCGCGCACCTCGCCACAGGTAAGCGGCGAGGCGAGTGGGGGTGAGTTCCGTCGGGGTCTTCCCCCGGCCTCCGAACTTCAACCCGCCCGCAGCCGTCACCTCTCCTCAGGAGCGGAGGGGCTGCGCCCTGCGCGTTCCTGCCGGCGGTGGCTTGGGGGCACCGGGAGACGCGCCCTTGCCCTGGGCGGCGAGGGGCAGGGAGCGAGCGGCACGGGTGGGTGGGTTTTTCCCTGCCAGAAATGGACTTTCTGCCTCCCGAGCGTAGCGGGCTGGCGTGCCGGCGGCTGCCGCGCTCCGCGCAGCTGCTACACACCCTCTTTTGTCTGCGCTTGGTCCGAAATACTTTGGTGCTGCCGTCGCCTGCCCTGCCGGTCGGGATCCCGGCTCGGCCCTGCCCCAGCGGGGGCTGCCCCCGGGCTGCGCCCCCCGTGCCCCTCCCGACCCAGCGAGTTGTCCCATTGCCTTTATTTTCACAGGAGCTGGGCTTTCCTTAACCTTTGTTTGCGAGGAAAATGGTGGTGTGCTGGTTATCTGGAAGGATGAGAGACAGATGGGGATGACAAGGGGGTCGCCCTATTCCCTTGCGTGCGAACATAACTCAGTGCTAAATGAATCGCTCACCGGGTAGACAAGCTGTCTGGTGAGGCAGACTTTGAAACAAAAGTATGGGTGCATGGCAGATACTCCTGATATCCTGCTAACATAAACATTGTTAGTGTTTGCGCTTGAATTCAATACGTATTCAGCTGTTGTGCCGATCTGGAATTGCAGTAGCTGTATCTTCTTGATACTTAATAGTCTACTGTATGCTGTAGTTATGAAAAATGAAACGAGCTTTATTGTCCAAAGGCAAAACTATCCAGACAAAAGTCTTCCTTTAGTGTAGCATTCTGCGTAAATTGAGCTACAAAATAACCTGTAGCGATGTGATGGACTTACACTTAATAATGCTCTTAGGACACGAGGACTATATTGTTTAATAATAATCTGTCAGCAAAGGTTTTGTCTTCTCTGGCTTACCTTGATGCTAGATCAATACACTAGCAACTATTCTGTTATTTTTCCCTAAGTAGATACAATGTGCATACAATACATGGGATGGAAACCAAGTGTCCAGATAGGAAGAAGGAAGAAGCTGTGCTCTT